>RJWM01017874.1:0-29458 GCA_004363535.1 Dasyprocta punctata | reverse complement strand
ACAAGAAGCACATGATCTTCTCAATAGATGCAGAAAAAGCTTTTGACAAAATCCAACACCCATTCATGATAAAAAACCCTACAGAAAATCGGAATAGATGGTGTCTACCTCAACCTGATAAAAGCCATATATCATAAACCAACAGCCAACATCTTGCTGAATGGACAAAAACTGAAAACTTTCAACCTAAAATCAGGAACAAGACAAGGATGTCCATTGTCACCACTCCTATTCAATATAGTTCTGGAAATACTAGCCAGAGCAATTAGACAAGTGAAAGAAATAAAGGGAATAAGGACAGGAAAGGAAGAAGTAAAATTATCATTATTTGCAAACAATGTGATACTCTACATGGAAGACCCCTGTACTGGGTATGCTATGTCCCCCCAAGTCCTCATATACTTTTGATGGGGCTAAGTCCAGCACTTGCTTGTGTTCAGTTTGTTGTCTAGCTCCAGGGTTGGCAATGTGAGTGCTGTACCCACCCAGGGGTGAAGCCAACATACAGTGTAAATGAGGCGGGTCTTCCTCTTGCACTTCTGCCTTCTCTCATGTGAGCTCTCTCTCTCTCTCTCTCTGCTCTCTCACCAGCACACCTTGCTGCTTGCGGCCACCATGAATGGCTGTCCTGCCATGTCATGCTACCTTGGAGCCAACCAAATATAGACTGAAACTCCCAAGAAACTGTAAGAATAAACCTTTCTATCCCTAATTTTTTGTGTCAGGTATTTTGTCTTGGCAAAGATCAAAAAGTAACTGAAACATAATTTGGTATTGGAGGAGTGGGGTTGTTGCTGTGACTATCCCTGACCATGTAGTTCGGGAGCCTTTGGAAATGGCTTGGAGGGAAAGTTTGGAAAGGTTTGGAGATGTTGCCTACATGCCTAGAGCTGAAACAGCTTAGGCTGTTCTGTATGGGACTTTCTTGTCAGAGCCCAGGAGATCAGAAGGCTGATAGGAAGCCTGCTGGTAAGGATGAGGCTTGGGAAGTTTCTGCTGGAAAGAAGGACTGAATTGGGTGTTGGACTCCACACAATGTGTGTTATGGCTTGGCAGAAAGTTTGTCTGCATTCTGCCCATGCCTGGAGAATTTACCTGAGACTGAGATTAAGGGCAAAAGACTAATTACTTTGGCTGAAAAAATTTCCAGGCAACCTAGTGTTGAAATGGTGGCCTGGCTTTTGTTGGGGCCATAGCCAGATTTATGTTGGGAATAAGTGCAAGGAGCCTGGCATGATGATTTAAAATGTGAGTTTAGCCAGGAAGCTGTGGACTGTAAAGATGGAGCTGAGACCTTGATTGCTGAGAAGGAACAAAGTAATAAAAAAGATGGCCTGGAGGCATCCCAGGAAGCAGCAGGCCTCCTCCCTTTACAGTCTGAAACCTTTAAATGTGAAAGAGTTTGCTTGGAAGAAAAAGCAGCAGTGTGCCCTGTCCTGGAGTGGTGACAAAAAGCCACAGAGTGCCTTGTCCTGGAGTAGCGACAGAGGCCACAGAAGGTTTTAAAAGGTTCACAGCCATGCCATGTCCCAAAATGTCAGTGGCCACGCCAGATTCCAGAATGGTGGCATAGAGAAGCTGTTCCTCACAATCAAGTTCAGAGAGCTCAGCGATCTAGGCAGTCAACCCCTACAGCCAAGAGAGAGGAAAGCCTGGCTCCTGCTCCAGTCTGCAGTGGACCTTGGCAGCATCCATGTGATGCTGGTTTTAAGTACAAGAAAAGATTAAGGCGGCTTCTGCCTCGCCTGCAGAGAGCAATATGTAAGGATACAAGGGTGAAGCTGAGGAACATGGATCATCCAAGGAAAGCTATGGAAGTTAAGAACCCTGAAGGTGCCACAGGGGTGGAGTCAATCAAGCCTTTTGGAGCTTACAACCAGATTGCTTCAGATGCTGAGCAGAGAACTCCAGGACTTAATGTTTGCCCTGCTGGATTTTGGAATTGCTTTGGTTTCAATGCTTTGTATTCTCCTGTTTGTAACTTTTGGAATGGTAATGTTTATCTTGTGCCTTTATATGTTGGAAGTGTTTAATTTGTTTTCATTTGTACAGGAGGTTACAGTTAAGAGTTTGCCATAGATCTCGAAGGAGATTTAGGACTTGAACTTTTCAGGAATGCTGAAACTGTTAGGTCTTTGGCAACTCTTAGAGATGGACTAAATGTCTTTTGTATTACGAATGTACATGAGTCCTTGGGGGTCCAGGGGTGGAATGTTTTGGGTATGCTATGAGCCCCCAAGTACTCATATACTTTTGATGGGGCTAAGTAAGGCATTTGCGTGTGTTTGGTTTGTTGTCTAGTGCTGGGATTGGCAATGTGAGTGCTGTACCCGCCCAGGGGTGGAGTCAACATACAGTGTAAATGATGTGGGTCTTCCTCTTGTGTTTCCATGCTTCTGCTCTCTCTCTCTCTCACCAGTGCACCTTGCTGCTTGCGGCAACCATGAATGCAGCCCCACCATCCCATGCTGACTTGGAGCCAACTGAGTGTGAACTGAAATTCCCGAGAAACTGTAAGAGTAAACCTTTCCTTCCCTCATTTTGGGTGTCAGGTATTTTGTCTCAGCAATGAGCAAAAAGTGACTAAGACAACCCTCAAAAATCCATTAAAAGACTTCTAGAACTAATAATCAAATTTAGTAAACCTGATAAAAGCCATATACCATAACCAACAGCCAACATCTTACTAAATGGAGAAAAACTGAAAACTCTCAAGCTAAAATCAGGAACAAGACAAGGATGTCCATTATCACCACTCCTATTCAATATAGTTCTGGAAACATTAGCCAGAGCAATTAGACAAGAGAGAGAGAAATAAAAGGAATAACAATAGGAAAGGAAGAAGTTAAATTATCATTATTTGAAGATGACATGATACTCTACATAGAAGACCCCCAAAAATCAATTCAAAGACTTCTAGATGTAATAAACAAATTCAGTAATGTTGCTGGATACAAGGTGGACACTCAAAAATCAATAGCATTTCTGTACACAAACAACAAAGTCACTGACAGAGAAATAAGGGAAACCACACCCTTCACTATAACATCCACAAAAAAAAAAAAAAATGAAATACTTAGGAATCAATCTAACAAAGGAAGTAAAAGATCTATACAGTAAAAATTGCACTACTCTGAAGAAGGAAATTGAAGATTTCAGAAAATGGAAAGATATTCCCTGTTCATGGATAGGAAGAACAAACATCATGAAAATGGCCATTCTTCCAAAATTATTATACAGATTCAATGCAATCCCAATCAAAATACCACTTGCCTACCTCACAGAGCTAGACAAAGCATTCCTGAAATTCATCTGGAACCAGACAAGAACTAGAATAGCAAAGGCAATTCTGGGCAACAAAGGTGAAGCAGGAGGCATCATAATCTCCGACTTGAAACTATACTACAAAGCTACTGTGATAAAATCAGCATGGTACTGGAATCAAAACAGACTTGAAGATCAATGGAATAGATTAGAAGATACAGCCACAACTACAAACACACTTAGCCACCTCATCTTTGACAAAGGGGTCAAACAGGTACAATGGAAGAAAGATAGCCTCTTTAACAAATGGTGCTGGCTTTTCATTTGCCATAAACTAAAACTAGATCCAAGTCTATCACCATGCACTAACATAGAGTCAAAATGGATCAAAGATCTGAATATTAAAACAGTTACACTAAACTTGCTAGAAGACAAAGTAGGTAAAAATCTTGATGACGTAGGAGTAGGCAGAGAGTTCATGAACAAAAATCAAATTGCACGAGAAACACTTCCCATAATCAACAACTGGAATCTCATCTTAATAAAAAGCTTTTGCATGTCAAAGGAAATCTCCAACAGAGTGAAAAGAAAACCCACGAACTGGGAAAATATCCTAACCAATTGTCCATCAGACAAAGGACTTCTATCTAAAACATGTAAAGAATTAAAAGAAATCAGGCCCCTAAAATTCAAGGACCCAATCTAAAAATGGGCACCTGAGATGAATACACACTTCTCTATTAAGAAATACAAATGGCAAATAAATATATGAAAAAATGTTCAACATCAATGGTCATTCGGGAAATGCAAATTTAAACAACACTGAGATTCCATCTCACTCCAGAAAGAATGGCCAAAATTAAAAATCAACCAGCAACAAATGCTGGAGGGGCTGTGGTGAAAAAGGAACTCTTCTCCACTGTTGGTGGGAGTGTAGACTGGTGTAACCATTGTGGAAATCAGTGTGGAGATTCCTCAAGAAGCTAGGATTAGAGATCCCATTCAACCCAGCTATCCCACTTCTGGGCATTTTCCCAGAAGAACTGAAAACATCATACCACAGTGATATTTGTGCACCCATGTTTATAGTAACACAATTTGTAATAGCCAGATCTTGGTAACAACCCAAGTGCCCATTAATCAATGAATGGATAAAAAGATGTGGTATTTTTATACAATGGAGTACTACTCAGCTATTAAGAAAGATTGCATTAAGACTTTTATAAGTAAATGGACACGACTTGAGACCATACTCATAAATGAGATAAATCAAACCCACATGTTTAATTACCATATTGTCTCCCTAGTGTAAGAAACTGAAAAAGTATATATGATCCAAAATCTGTAATAGGTACTATGTAAGGGTAAAAAACTGCTCTAGAGCAAAAGTAATTGGGAAGGGAAAAGGGGAAAAGAGGGAAGGGAAAAGGAAAAGATATAAATCTGTATATACGCATATGTAAGATAACTAATACGAACATACTACTGAATTTATTAGTTATTGAGCAAGAATGGTTAATACTCATATGATTAGATCAATTTTACGTGTGTATATCTGTTAATATAAACAACGATTTTAAAGATAATGATACACAATATTGCAACCATTGTTAAGTTTCTATCATCCTGTTTTATAAACCTGTCATGTTACTGTTGTGCATTTACTCTAGTTATTTGTTTGTCTCTTTTGCTTTTTATCTTTCTTATATGTGTCTTTTTTTCTCTTAAAAAAAGACTCCTAGAATTAAAAACCAAATTCAGCAATGTAGCAGTATACAAAATAAACACACAAAAATGAATAACGTTTGTGTACACCAATAATGAATCCATTGATAAAGAAATTAGGAAAAAAATTCACAATAGCATCAAGAAAAATTAAATACTTGTGAATGAATCCAACTAAGATAGTAAAAGACCTCTACAATGAAAACTACAGTACTCTGAAAAGTGAAATTGAAGAAGACATCAGAAAATGAAAAGATATCCCTTTTCTTGGGTAGACAAAATGAATACATTCAAAATGGCTATACTTCCAAAATTGTTATACAGATTTAATGCAGACATAATAAAAAGTAATAATTTTTACAGAAATGGAGAAAACAATGCTAAAATTCATATGTAACATGAGAGACCTAGGATAGCAAAAACAATCCTGATAATGACAACAAAGTAGGAGTCATCACTTTCCCAGATTTGAAGTTATATTACAAAGCTACAGTGATAAAAACAGGTTGGTACTGGCCCTAAAAGAAACATGTGAATCACTGAAACAGAATTGAAGTTGCAGAAACAATACTAAAAACATTCAATTATTTGATATTATCAAAGGGGAACAAAAACATACAATGGGGAAAAGATGGTCTTTTAAGAAATGGTGCTGAGACAACTAATTACCACACATGGAAGACAGAATCTAGGCCTTATCTTTCACCATGTACTAAAATCAAAATGATTAAAGATCTAAACTTTAAAACATAAAAACTAATCTACTGAAAGATAAAAGAGGCAAAACTTTTGAAGGTCAGAGGCAAAGAATTTTTGAACAGAACCCCAGTAGCACAAGAAATAGTACCAATAATCAACAGATGGATTTATATTAAATTAAAAAAATACAACCAACAAAATGAAAAAAAAAGAAAAAAAAATTGTCACCTAAGGAACAAAAGAGACTCAGAATAGCAAAAGAAATCCTGGACAGCAAGGACAAAGCAGGAAGCATCACAGTCCTAGCACAAAAATGGCTATGTTGATCAGTGGAACCGACTTGAGGATGCAGAAACAACTAAAGCACCTTAAGCCATTTGATCTTCAACAAAGGGTCCAAAAACATTGCTAGAAAAGGATACCCTTCTAACAAACAGTGTTGGGATAATTGGTTAGCCACATGCATTCAAATGGATTTAGAACTATATTTCTCACTCTGTATGAAAACCAAATCAAAATAGATCAAAGAGCCGGGCGTGGTGGCGCATGCTTTTAATCCCAGCAGTCGGGAGGCTGAGGTAGGCGGAGCGTTGTGAGTTCGAGGCCGGCTTGGGCTACAACGCGGTGCAAGCCCGACCTGAGCTACATAGTGCGACCCTGCCTCAAAAAAACCAGGGCCGGGAGTTTGGCTCAGTGGCTTAAGCGCCTGCCCTGGCAGGCCCAAGGCTGTGAGTTTAATCCCCGGTGCCGCAAAAAAAAAAAAAAAAAAAAAAAAAAAAAAAAAAAAAAAAAAAAAAAAAAAAAAAAAAAAAAAAAAAAAAAAAAAAAAAAAAAAAAAAAAAAAAAAAATAGATCAAAGACCTAGATTTAAAAAAAACATGATGTCTGCTGTGATATAAAATAGGAAAAACTTTTGAAGATATAGGCACAGACATTGACTTCTGAATAATAAGCAGTTGCTTAAGAAATAACGCTAATAATCAACAAATCGTATTATATCAAATTTCAAAACTTCTGTGCAGCAAAAGAAACAATCAAGAGAGTGAAGAGACAGCCTATAGAAATTTTTCCGCTGCATCTCAGAGGACTACTACTTAGAATACTAACATCTAGAAGGAACTTAAAAGATTAGACCCACCAAAATAAAAAAAAATAGTCAAAATTAAGAGACATTTTTCAAAAGAAGTAAAAGTGGTCAATGGGTACATGACAAAGTGTTTAGCATTTTTGCCCACTACAGAGATGCAAATCAAAACAACACTGAAAGAATGACTCAGAAAGAATGGTTCTCATAAAGAACTCAGAAAACAACAAATGCTGGCTAGGTTGTGGGGAAATAGAAACTTTTCTACCTTTTCAGTCAGAAGGTAAACTAGTGTACTCAATATGGAAATCAGGCTAATGATTTCTCAGAAAACTAAAAGGATTCCATTTGACCCAACTATATGTCTTCTGGGTGTCTTTCTGAAAGAGCTGAAGTCATCATATTACAGTGATATATGCACACCCATGTTGATGGCAGCACTACTCAAAACCGCTTAATCTGGGAAGCAGCTTATGTGCTCAGCAATAGATGAATGGATAAAGGAAATGTGGTATACATACACAGTGGAATAGTAGAAAAATAGATGCACCTTGAGGCTATCATGATAGGTGAAATAAATCAGACACAAAAGATTAAGTATCATATGGCTTCTCTTATATAAGAAAGCCAAAGTTAAATAATTTATTTTTATTTTTATTTTATTTTATTTTATTGCTTTTTAAACAAAAGGAAAACAAGAAATCAAAACATAACAGTTTCACCCCAACCAACAAAACAGCAACAATCATCAACATATTGGATATTCCTGAAAATTATTTAAGAAAAAAATACAGACATGAAACATTATCTATCTAATGGTTAACACAATTATTTTCAGGTGAATATTTCAGATTAAAAATAAAATCTGAAGGTGACCCTGAAAAAATTACATTTCACTCAAAATTATTTTTCTCTGTCACAACTAACTTTTTATATACATAGATTTTATTGCAGATGGCATGACACTCTACCCAGAGGATCCTAAGAACTCCACACTTATTTTTTTTGTGACAGCAATGTATTGAGGTCTCCCAATACAGTTGTATTAAGGCTTACTTGATTTTTCATGTCGATTAACAATTGTTTTATATAACTGGGTGGACTAGTGTTTGTTGCATTATTATCTCTTCCTCTTAAATTGTTCCCTTACCAATATATAATGACCTTCTTTGTCTCTTTTAATCAGTCTTGGATAAAAATTAACTTTATCTGCAAATAGAATAGCCACCTCTGCTTTTTTTCTGGACTCCTGTTGCATGGAGTATTGTTTTCCATCCCTTAACTTTCATTCTATGAATATCTTTTTAAATTAAATGTGTTTCGTGTACACAGCATATTGTTAGATCTTACTTCTTGATCCATTCTGCCAGTCTATGTCTTTTAACTAATGAATTAAGACCATTAACATTGATGGTAAAAACTGATATGTATTGACTTATCTTTATCATGTTACTTTCTTTTTTCCTGGTGGGTTCCTTCTATTGGGGTTCAGGGAGCTGTAGTACTTATCATCCCTTTCTAAAATGTCCTTCAAAATATTTTGGAGTACTGGTTTAGTGGTCATGAATTTCCTCAACTGTTCCTTATCATGGAAGTAATTTGTTTCTCCCTCTATTTTGAAAGATAGTTTTGCAGGATATATCAATCTGGGTTGAAAGTTGTTTTCTTTTAGAACTTGGAGTATTTCACTCCAAGCTCTCCTTGACTTGAGAGTTTGTGCTGAGAAGTCCACTGTAATTCTGATGGGCTTTCCTTTATAGGTGATTTGTTTCTTTTCCCTAACAGCTTATAAAATTTTATTCTCAAATTAAAAATTCCAGAAAATTGAATTTCTGGAATCTTGACTATGATATGCCTGGAAGTAGATTTTTTTTATCATTGCTAATTGGGGTTCTATATGCCTCACTTATTTGTACGTTAAATTCTTTTTCTCTGCCAGGAAAATTTTCTGACACTGTCTGTAAGGATGCTTTTAATGTCATTTGTAGTATCTCCTGCTTGTTCACTGACTCCAATTAATCTTAAGTTATTTTTCTTTGTCTCATCAAGCAACTGCTGGATTAATATCTCATGATCCCTTGCTAGTTTTGAAGAATCTTCCTTTTCCTGGTCACTAACTATGAGTCTGTCTTCAGTATCTGAGATTCTGTCCTCACATTGGCTTAATCTGCTTTGAATACTTTCAATAGAGTTTCTATTCTCCTGGATACCTGCTTGAATCTGCTTTATGGAATCCATTTGCTTCCTATGTTGCCCTTCCATAATTTGCTGAAGCTTGTTTACTTTTTTGTCTATATCTGCCCTAACATCACTAAGCATGATGTATATTTTGGTAATCTTTGTGGTTATTTGAGAGATTATTTTTGATTTCATTTTTTCCAAAACCTCATTCAACTGCTTTGTTATCACTTCTAAGAAATCTTATAGGGGGCTTTGGGATTTTCCAGCCTCATTGCCCCCTGGGTTTGCTTTTGGTGAACTGGGTGTCTGGGGTTGTGGCCTGTTTAAGTGTCTTCTCATTTCTTTTCCTTTTTAGTTTAATTCCTAAAGTAATACCTGTTAGTTGCCTGCAGTGGGTTACTTTAATGGTGGTATTAAGGACTTCTAGGTGATGAGCACCTCCTGGAGATATCTTCCAAGTGTAACTGGTTCCTGGGCTCCGAATCTATTGGAGAAACCCGCCTTCTCTGTTTGTCAGAAATGAGAAACCACTGCTCTCCTAACCCAGTCCCTAGTTCCTTGGTGCCATGCCCCAGCCCTCTCTGCGAGCCCCAGTCAAGCCCAGTCCTGGACCAGAAAGGCCAACAGCTATCCAGTTCAATCGAGTCAGCTCGGGCTGCAGTGGCACCCACAGCACCAAACACAGACAACAAAACAGTAAACTGATCCAAACCCTGATTTGCAACCCCCAACCATATAAACTGAATTTATATCCATACAACAGGATGCAAAGCAATCATATACAATACTTAGGTTCACAAAATATCAATTCTGTCCCCACGGGTGAGGACCCAAAATAAATTTAAGAAAAAGCAAAAAGTGGGAAAAGGGAAAAGAGACTGCAAGTAGGTTGGAGAACAAAGATGGGTCCACCAACTCAGGGAAACCACTGCAGAAGACCGAGGGAAGAGAAAGCCAAAAGAGAACAGAACAAGACCAGGCCCAAAGAGACAGCAGAAACCACACTCACACTGAAAAAACAAGCAAACAAGCAAAAAAAGCGTCCCCTTCCAGGGTTCTCTCTGGATTCACTGGTAAACAGCCTGTGGAGGCAGCAACCCAAATCGTGGCACTGTATCTTCACAAGCCAACAACTGTTCCTGGACGGAGTAGTAGACAACCTTAGCAGGTCTGCCCTGAGAGCAGCCTCCTTGGTTTTGCAGCCATCCAGGCAGTCTCTGAAGGTCTGCACCCAGCTAGGAACCACTGGGGGAAGCTGGTTACAGTTCTAGCCCCAGGCATATCTGGCCCAGCTCAGGAATGGCCTCCAGCAAATCGCTCTCCTGTGGGAGGACTAAGTCCTTGGCATTCACCCCCAGCCAGCACAGTCCACCACTCCCGAAGCTCTCCTCCACCAAGGAATGATTCCGCAGGGGTCCCGGGGTCGCCAGCCACTGCCAACACTGCAACTGTGCACTGCCAACACCGCGACCGTACACTGCTGGGCTCCAACAGCTCCCCTTGCCCATTGAGTCCAGCTCCCGGCGAAGGCCCCACCAGCTACCGCCTTCTTCTTAGTTGAATTTTTTTCTTTTCGCTCTTTCTGTGGGGTTCGATTTAGACTTCAGGCTCTTCCTGGGTCCAAGGAACCCATCTCCCTCCTTTTTGTCTTCCTCAAGATGGTGTGTTCCCACGTCTAGACAGTGTCTCTCAGAGAGGCTGTTTTCCCTGCATCCTACTACTCTGCCATCTTCCCAGAAGTCCCTAAAGTTAAATAATTTAAAGAGAAAAATAAAACACAGATGATAGAAAACAGGGAGACCATGTTTGTGGAGATGGGAAAAAGACCTGGGATTAAGGAAGATGGGAGAGAGGGAAGGGGAAGGGAAAGTAAAGAGGATGGAGATGAGATATATATGTACCTACAATGAATGTTTTATTATGCATTGCAAACACATACTGATAAAAAAGAGAAGCAAATAAAGTTGATTTGTTATTCAGAAATTTAATTCCCAGAAAATATTGCTCCATGCATCTAGTAACAATACTATGTCTTTAATCTTGGTCATGTCTGACCTTTTCATCCAACTGAGACCTCCCTACTGAATTACACTTCAGACCCCGGTTTCTTTAGTATACAAAGTTGAAAGTGGGGAGGTGAGGAATCTCACAGTCAGAGTGAATTCAGACCAATCCAGTGGCAACAGTATAAGAAATACTAACATAGGCAATGTTTAGGTAGCCATATGTGCCAATCAGTTTTCCATCTTTTTGACAAAATACCTGAGAACATCAATTTAAAAGGAGGAAAGGTTTATTTTGTTTCAGTTTCAGAGCTTTCAGTCCATAGTCAATTGGCTCCATCTCCTTTGGTCCTGAGGTTAGGCAGAACATCGTGGGGGAACCATACAGCTGAAGAAATATCCTTCCCTCGTGACAGCCACAAAGCAGAAAGAATGAAAGGAAGAAGCTGCGGTCTCAATAGCCCCATCAACAGCACACCCCCAGTGACCTAATTTCCTTCTGCTGGATCCCATTTCCTAAAGATCCCTCCACACGTTCCTACTGAACCTTTAGTACATGAGCCTTTTGGATACTTAAGATCTAAGCGATCACATCATGTGATGACACTGCAATAAAATATTTCACAAATTCAATGTCACCTAAATTTCCAATGACAGTCTTGGAATACACTTTCTGTTGCATAAATTCATTCCTTATGTTATCTGAGGGAATGACAATTCTGTTGTAAAATTATTCAGAACTTCCAAGAAAATCAAATCAAAGATTTTTATTCTATTGATGAATGTTTTTTATTCATATTTGTAAGTTGCTGCGAGAGTTACATAACATAGGTAAGAATATTTTCAGGATAGGGATTTAGCTCAGTGGCTCAAGCACTTGCCTAATAAATATGAGGTCATAAGTTTGAATCATGGTACCACAAAAAAAAGAAAGAAAGAAAGAAAGAAGGAAAGAGTATTTTCGTTATAAAGTGCTATATCAACACTCTTATTTTATTAGGTATTTTCAAAATGCCTCCAAACTAACAATACCCCTCATTTCCACAGGATAACAGTAAATTTGGACTCACTTCCATCCTTTACTCCTTGAAATTGTTTAGAATCACTTCTCAGGTTGATCAGCTACACCTAAGTGTGGTGTAGAAGATGAGTCCATCTGTCATTGGTTGAAAGGAGCACGAAACACACTGGTGTTCCAGGCCAGTCCTAGAGAAGTTCACTGCCCCAGCCAGCGAATTTCCGTCCCTGGTCCCATGTCAGAAACGGAGTAGCCTCGGCTCACCCTGCAGACCTTCGCTCCAGTGTTGGTAGTCCTCTTTTGAAAAAAGAAACGTGTATGGCTGTGAAAAGAAGCATGCTGATGTATGTTATCCAATTCCTAGAGTTACAGTCTTCACAATATTCAATATACAACAAAAATAATAGGAAAAAGAGATGCAGGACAGTAATATTGCTTTTCAGAGAAAGTTAATGGACCAGGAAGGGGGAAAATGTACTATATAAGACACGGGAGACTGATTTTTCTCGTTGGAATTTTTATGTACTGCAAAAATTAGAACAACTTTTTAAAAAGCTTAAACGTGCTAAACTACTTAGAGTTCGCTCCGATGACTACTTCGTCGGCTTGTGATGATTTCAGTGGGCTTCTGGGAGTCATCTTGCTTATCTCAAGGAGTGAGGGATTTGCTGTCGGTTAGGTGGGCTCTGTGAAGCGCTGCCGTCCGTACTGCGAACCAACGAGCTGCAATCTAACCTAGTTGTCAGCAGGTGGCAGTGTTGGGACCACTGAGTCAGTCTCCGGTAAAATTGCTAGTGATGCTAAGAATTTAGTAAATAAATACTGCTGCAGTTCTACTTTTCTTCCAAATAATGACATAATTTTAAAAATATAGTATGAATTTTAACATATCCACAAGAGATAAATAATCATCCTGTTTTAAGGGAGCACAGGGAATTTTCTTGGTTGAAAATAAATTCTTACGTATGCTAATTAAATTGATCAAATTCTGTTCTTTTGCAGCAGATTAACTTCATCTGTGTTGCTTTCTCTTAGACTATCAGGAAAAGTTAATTTTCATTTCTGTGCTAAGTGTTTTACTTTGTCTTTACCACTGGGTCAATAAAACTATTGGCGTTGAGATTGTCTAGCACTAAGACTACTGAGAGCATTATGGAGGTTGAATTTGCAGTCTTATATTCTTCTGAGAGCAATAACTTCCTTCCTTCTTCTATTTTACATGCCCTAAATTTGCTTGTAGCCTACAAGATGCAGTCTAATCTAGTACAAGAACTGCTTTATTGGTTTCTGACCTTACTGTCTAACACATTTATGTATTTATGTATGTATGTATGTGTGTATGTATGTATTTATTTATTTATTATGGGCTCCACGAATGTTATATTATTGACAATGGTACACTGAGACAAGCATTTTTTTTAAATGTTAGAGGAGTAATACTTACTAAAGGAGAGCTTACCAAGTGACTGAGCACTGCAATAAATACTTCTAATCCATTAGTTTATTTATTTCTCGTAACAATTCTACTTTGCAGATGTGGAAATGAACTAAAGTAGGAAATGTGCCCATGGCTCAGGATGCATATTTTTATCCTGAAAGATGAGTAGATAGGTTTGATTTGAGCTGTCACTGAAATTATCAGACTTGGTATATCAGGTTTTATTAATGATAGCTGGCATTTCTTTGGGTTTTGTTTTGGGAGGGATAGGTAGTTTGTTACTCTGTTTTGGAGGCCAAAAATTCAGACAAAGAAAGGTTTGGTGGCTAAGATCCAAGAGGTCCTATAAAGGGCCAGCCAGCATTTAAACTCTGGTCTTGTCAAAGGCTCTGGTCTCTGATGATATACTATTTAGCCTCTCATTTAAAATTAAGTTTTAAACTAGCATGTAACATAAAGACAACTTAATATTCTGTTTCCCATTTTGAGTAGTTTTCTCTGTTTACTTAGTTATTTCATGTAACTGTACTTTTTTAGTTTTATGAAATGGTCTTACTATAATTTTTATATTAATGCCATTAAAAGATTGTTGGAGGAATTTATTTTGTGCCATGTGTAACTAAAAAGTGTAATATAAACATTACACACATCTAGTTAAGTTTTTTTTTTTTAACTGTAGATGGAATCCACAGCCTAATACAAGTTTGGCAAGTACTCTACCACCAAGTTACATCAACAGTCCAGCATCCAAATGAGCTTTGACAGAGAGGTTCAGAAAAAATCCAGTGGAGGAATACAATATTTACAAGTGGTACTGGAGCAATTGGACAATCTTGAAAGATGAAACTCAACCTAAATTTTGCAGTACATTAAAAAATTAACTCAAAGCAGATTATCTACTTAACTGTAAAATGTCATATGGTAACATGTGAAAAAATGTGAAAAAAGAGTAAAAGAGAATATCTACAGTATTTAGGGATAGGTGAAGAGTTCTTAAAGATGACATCTAAAGTATGATATATAATTTTTTTGGTAAACTAGACACCATCAAAATAAAACACTCTGCTCTGTGGAAAGCCCTATTAAAAGAATGAAACAACAAGATACACAGTGGTAGACATTTTCAGACTTGATAGTTTACTACGGAATTGTATGTAGAATATATAAAAAGGCCTCAAAAGTTAACAGTTAAAAGAAAAAAATGGGCAAAAGAGAAGATGTAGATGGCAAATTAACATTTATGAAATGTGCTTGAAACATATTAATTTAAATTTTTTTTAAGTTAATTACACTAAAAGACACATTGCCATTAATCCTTCTTAAAATAATTCACCTAACTTTGAACACACTTACCCCATTATTCTTGCCACTTTTTGAGGCAGTTCTTGAAGTCCTCTTTTGTGAATGTCTTTACAAGGTGTGATAAAAAAAAAATAGTGAATGCTGCCACTGAGTAACCATCCAACAAAAGGACAGGCTTGTCAAAACATTATGGTGTGTTGTCATTTCCTTATTCACCAGATCTGGCACCATGAAACTTTTGGCTCTTGCCCAAAGTCAACATGATCATGAAAGGAAAATGTGTTGAATTGATTCAAGACGTGGAGGCAACCAGAACAGTGTAATTAAAGACAGGAAAGAGAACTTCCAGAACTGCTTCAGAAAATGACAGAGAAGAATACAATAAGTGCATTAAAAGTAATGGGGAATATATTAAGAAGGATTAAGAGCAATGTGTCTTTTACTGTGATAAATTAAAAAATTAAACATTCATTGTATTTTTTGATCACACTTCATATTTTACATGTTCAGATGGCATTCAGAATCATTAGCCTCTAGGGAAATATGCATAAAACCGCAAAATATCACCAAACACGTATCAGAATGGCTGAAATAAAACAGTGATAACATGAAATGCTGGAGACAGTGCCCAAGAATCTGAATCTCTCCCACACTGCTGATTGGGAATTCAAAATAGTACAGTCACTTTAAAAAAGATTTCAGTGTCTTCATGGGAATCTATGTACTATTTTTGCAGTATCTTGCAAATCTCTGATTTCAAATAAAAAGCTAAAGAAATCACATAAACAGTAAGATAGAAATGGATTATGTTATTCATCATAGTGCTGGAATGATAAAAAATGTTATTGATAATACAGATATATTGTTAATATTAAGTATGATAAGTTGAATATAGATATAATAGACATCTACGGTTTGTGTTTTAAATTTTGTTCTCTAGTTACTTCAGATTAAAATATCTAACACATGACAAGTTAACATTCTTTTTGAAATGCTAATCATGCAGCAGCAAAATAGTTTATCTGAAAATTTCAGAGGCCACCAGGTGGCAGGAGAGGTTCGGCTTTTTTCATTTGTGAGGTTTTTTTTTTTTTTTTTTTTTTTTTTTTTTTTTTTTTTTTTTTTTTTTTTTGGAAAGCTGGCAGAGTAATTGAATAATTGAGCTCTGCTCTTAGCAAATAAAAAAATTTGTATTGATACACATTATTAATGATCGACAAGATTTAAACTGCAAACCCAACCATTAAAAGATCAGTGTTGATGTCAGTTAAATAAAACACAATAAATAACACCCAATAAGAGACCACATGCAGTGTGAAACCTTGTAAAAATAAATCTTGGACTAGCAACCTAAGATAAAAATGAACCATTTCAGGAGAACATACTGCACACTGAGATCTGTAATGGTATTTGGGATTTTCTGACTCACAATCTTAATGGATTTCAGAAATTCTAGACCATCCCTGTATTTCTCTATACCCTCCCACTAATAATTACACAGATTGCAGCTATTCATCATTACTTATCTGGGAAAATGTCTCTCTTTTTAGCTTCCAAGATGAAAGCAAAGTAATACACAAGGTAGAGGGACTAAATGCTGCAATTTTTGTGATATCGTATTTCAAAATACTCAATGTCTTCAACTTGACAAAGATGAGAGAAAATCGCACAACCTTCCATACAAGTTGCTTGCCAGGAGCACATTGAAACATTAAGTTGAACATCAAGGTTCAAAACACCCTATGTTTTGTTCTCCCACAGTTTAACCTCATTAATGCACCTCATTTTAAATATACACTTTCAACAAACATATTCCTGAAGTACTTACTTGCATATGTTTTATTCTTTTGTGTTGTCCTAAGGGTAGACAGAAAATAACAATGAATAGTAGGTCTGGGACTACTTATGCAGGACAGAGACATTCAACTTATCTGCTGAATATTCATAGTAGTGTTTTAAAACCAAACCAAATCTCTATGTGAGTCAGTTACCAGTATAATTATAGTAATCAAATTGTCCAATTTTTAGTTGGCATTATATGATGTCATCTAAAACCTATAGGTGCTAGTCAATGAGGGAAGAGTGGAATATCTACAGTGAGACAAATATGATGAGATTGGAATGGTAATACATGTTAATATGGTTGTGTGCTTTAAGTCTGATGATAGCGACATAAAAACACTTACCTACCCCAGAGCTTTGATAATGATTATTATTGTAGGTTTTGAGGTTGAAAAGTTTCTTTGAGGAAAAATTTTCTAGAAACACTGAGGTTACAAAAAGATAAAAGGCACTCGAAAACTTGCTTAAAATATATTTTCATTCCTTTCTACTCTACTGCCTCTTATTCTCACTTTTCAACCCTGACATTTTTCTGTTTGTTTTTTGATTATACATTTTCCAGGTGAAAAGTCTGTCTTTGATTCAGGTGAATCTTTTGGAGGGGATATAAAACACAAATAGTTAGAGGCGGGCATTCAAAAAATTTGGACCTTGCGCTCAGAATTTAGGTGCCATTTTTATGCAGATGAATGACTACTAAACTTTCCAGGGTTAAATGTCATTATATTTAAATAAAGCCTTGATCTTACCCAGATGATTGGAAGTTTCCTTTTGTTTTTTAAAGTCAGTCTCTAGACTCTCCTGGCAACAGTCCTTCAGTGCTTTCTTTTTCATACTTTTAGGGAAAGCAAAAAGGGAATAGATTATTGTTTTATTTTAAGAGTTAATTTGATTCATGCGCAAAGCATCTATAAGCCCGGTGCAGCACATTTGTGAATAATTCCCTGAATCACTGTGCAAAAGAAATTGTCCACTGCATAATCAAGAAAGGGTCCTTTAGAATTAACTTCTCTGCAACTTTTTATGCTCTAAAATACTAATGGATGAGTCAAAGCCTTTTCCTCCAAGTTTGCCCACAGCAGAGACCTGATTACTATGACTTGTCTTTTACATGGGACCTGTCTTTGGAAGCTCAGATTGTTTCTTAAATGGCATCACTTTCACCCCCATCTTGGCTCTCTCAGCAAAGTGCAAGAGTTAAATATATATATATATATATACATATATATATATATATATATTACTGAGAGCATTAAAACAGAAAGTTAGTTGTGCCGGAGTAGACTGTTCTCAAATTTTTTAGTAGTGCTTTGCCTGTTTACTTTATAAGGAGACAGTCTGCTACTGAATTCACAACAGAGTGGAAACCAGGCAAGACAGAAAAAAGATCTTAAATAGTTTTATAACTAATATGTGGTTGACATTGTTCTTGGCACTATAAAAGGGATTTATCAACACATTTTTAAAACTCTATGACACACATTCATTTCTACATTAAGAGAACTGAAATTCAACGAGGTAGGATGATTTGGATCACACAACTTGAAACAAATTAACCAAGATTTCAAACCTTACATTTTCTGTTTCTGGGCCCAGCCCTTTCCACGGTGAATATTCTCTTTGAATTAGGGAGTGAGCTTAAGTAAAGCTTCCCTTCCAATTCAGAGATATAACGGCACTCAGAATCATCCCAAAAGTCATTACCTATTTGCTTTTTGTCTTTGGAGGTGTGAAGACCTTGACATTTTAGGATCTGATCTCTGTTTGGAAGTAATACATTAGGCAGACGTGTTAGCTGTGAGGTTGTGTAAAAGCCATGTCATTTCTCTATGCCTGTTTCCTTGTTCCTAATCTACATTATTAAATTTATAAAATAATATTTACTAGGTTGAGGAGAGACTTAGACGAGAAAATGTATCTAAAGTACTAAGTATAGTGCTTGCAACTGCCTCACAACACACTATTATTCAGGTACTATTTGTTTTTAAATTAGTCACTGACATCCGGGTCTAGATTATCGAGGTCTATATTAATAAAAAAAAATTGTCAGAAGACCAGAAGCACTGGTCTCATCTAGAAGGTAGCAAGTGATGCAGAATGCCAATCATGGATTCTACCCCAGCACTACTGAATAGGAACTTTCATGGTAATAAGATGCTCAAACAATTTTTTGTATGTATATGAGAGTTTGAGAAGTGCTTAAATAACAGGGTATTTTCTTTTCACTAACCTCTATAACATACAAGTCATTTTATTTCCTGCCTTTCTATTCGCAATACCATCTACCCGTGTCTCAACACATACATGCATACGTATGTGTGCACAAATGTGTGTATGCATATATGTGTATATATATATGAATGTATATATCCAGAATATTTGAGCCCAAATGTGTTTCAGTTATTGGAATATAAGCATATATTGAAATGAGTTATCTTGGTCATGAGACCCAAGTTTAAACACGAAATTAATTTGTACTTCACATATACCTTACACACATGGAATTAAGGTAATTTTATGCAATTCTAAAATAATTTTGTCCATGACACAAAGTTTGTGGACCTTAAACCTTCAGAAAATACAGTCATCACTATCTTACCACCTTTGTGGACAATCTGTTGTTGTTTAGCACTATCATCGTTCTTCACTACAGGTTTAGATGCTACTTAAAACCATATTCTTATGCTTATTCACACACAAAGACATCACAGTAAAAGCATGAGGAATCCTCGATGCTGTGATGCCATCACGTGTGCAGGGCAAGTGAGGAGCACAGTTTTGTCACTAGAATCCCTGTGCCAGCTCTCAAGTAGCAGCAGCCAAAAGAAACTGCTTCGGTCTCCACCTGTCATGCAGTGTGTTGATTGGAAAGGAGTTCACCTGTATTTTACTTTTATAGATGAGAAAGAATACCAAAGGCAGTTGAACCAAGAAGCAGATGAGGAGATATTCTGCTGGATAGCTTTTTAAAATGTTTCTTCCAGAGTTACCTCCCTCATTAACAGTAGCTTGTCTTCAGTGTCTCTCTTTAACTTTATGAACTGCATGATTGCTTGCTCTCTTGTGAATGCAAACTGCTCTGGTCCTTCAGTAAGCCCATCACACATTTTCATCATATTTTCATTGGTACTTTTTCTGTTGTGTTAACAGTATCATTTTCAGTGTCATTATGATGATCACCTTGAATCAGAATCATTTTATTTGATCATTACTGATCAATGATTAAATTGGAACTTTATTAGTGATGTTAAAAATTCCTTTGATATCTACTTTTCCTAGCTTCCCATACTTTGATGTTACATTTTTTGCATATGTAAGATTAGATATCATTTTTTCTTGATAAATAGAGTGCTTCCAAGTGACTTCCTTGTTCATCAGCACTGAACACAGTTACAGATGAGAGGTTGTGCCGGTCTGCCACACCAGTGTCTCCAATCTCTGTTCCAGCCTTGACAATGTTCTTAGGGCATCCCTTACACTAAGCTCATCTTGAAAATCTTCCATGTACAAACCTTCATTGTTACCAGCATTCACTTCAAGGAAGTATTTTTATGTTTAGTCTTCATTGATGTAAGAATGTTTTGGTCACATGGCTGAATTAACAAGTCACATCTGAAGAAAAATACATGGTATAAGTATTATTTTTTATGAGACTTTCAGCTAGATGTTGAACAGAACAATTGTCAAGGAGTGGCAAAACCTTTAATCATAATCCAGCCCAGTTTCCCTGTGTGACTGCAAGCCACTGGTATGAAATGTTTGCAAACACATAAGAAGAGATATCTCTGGAGATCCAGATCCTTTAGTTAGCCTAGTAATAGGCTAGTAAGAAATTTACTCATCCAAAACAGTGAAGATGAGTAGGGGCTGTAGTCAGGGGTAAAACATTTGCCTAGTATTCACAATGCCCTGATTTAGATCCCCAGTACAGCAAAACAAGAAAACCAACCAACCAGTGCATTTACACTTATGCATGCTTGCTGTATTAGCATGTGCTAGCATGGTTATTCTGATCTTAGTTCTGCTATTCCTGTAGGGACTGTCTCATCAACTGTAGTCAGTGTCTTTCTGGGGAAATGTCAAACAGTGATGTCTCATCAACATTACAGACTTGATTTTCTATTATGGCTTATATCTAGATATCCCTCCAAAGCCTTATGTATTCATATATTAGACTTTTGAGAGGTGGCTGGGATCACTGGTGTCTGATACTGGATCTTGGGTGTGTGACTCCAAATTAGTCCACTGACTTATTTAGCATAGTTCTGGGTGTGGATGATGGATTCACTGAAGAGGGGAGGCCTATCCTGGATGTAGGTGGCACCAAAAGGCTTACATCATGGGTGGGATGCAGAAGAGAGAATTCTGTCTGCTTCTTGTCTGCCATGCCATTAGCTCTTTCCCTTTTGCCATGCTATCCTGGTTTGGAGCCAGCCAACTATGGACTGAAACCTCTACAAACTGTAAACCAAAACAAACCTTATCTTCTTTTTGTTATGGGTATCCAGTATTTTGTCTCAGTAATGAGAAAGTAACTAAGATATTTACTATCATATTTTCTTTGTATTCTTTTTTTTTTTCCAGTACCAGGAATTGAACTCAGGTCCTTGTGCTTGCCAGGCAGGTGCTGTGCCACTGATATCTTTGGCCCTGCCATTAGAGTTTCATCAGTGATGATCTTGGCAAATTCATCAATAAATTTCTCTGTACTTTGTGATCAGCAGATTCTGTATCACTACAAACCTTACAAATTTAATATCTTGCCTTTTTGAAAATTTATACAGCAGTCTGTTGAATTTGCACATTTCTGTTTAATTTTCAATTTACTGCAATAGATCTTTGCTTATTTTGCAATCAAGATGCCATTAAGTGCCACATTCACTGCAACACTGATGATCCATTCGTTAATACAGAACCAAGATGTTTGTTTTTAGCTTTATGCAGTTTTCCTATTTCTCATTAACTTTTGTTTCTCAGATGCAACATAGATCTTCAACAGTTTATCTTTTTGATCCTTCAGGTCATATACAGTGGTCATTTCAACACTATATTCTTCTCTGAGAAGTCTTATACTTATACTGTTGTACAGCTTCTCCAATGGCTTGACTTTTTGTGTTATAGGTAAGTAGAAATGTTGCATTTTTTTCTTACAACTGTGATCCACAGGGTTTTCTGAAGACTTCAAAATTTTTCAATAATATATATGAGAGACTAAAGGATAGACAAAAATAGCAGTAATATATGCAGATCTTGGCCTCATGAGGTGCATCTTTGGTCACTAGGTTTGTGTGTCTAACCTGCACATGAACCAGTTTATTTCCCTTTGTGGGTATGTTTGGATAAGCGAATCTAGATGTGAGTAGAAAATACAAACTGCAGCTGAAAACACCTTTTATTCCACCTTAGAAACATTAAAAAAGCTGTCGTCATGTCTATATTTTGATTATGACCTACTTCATAATGTCAGGTGTGGACTTTCTACTTGCTGCATTATTATGCTGGCACTCAAAAATTTAGATTTCAGAGTTTCAGATTACAGCTGCTCAATCTGCATACACGAACACTAACTATATATCCACACATACTTTGTGCCTGCCACCATAATAATTTAGGGTTTGGTAGTGAAGAAGACAATCTTTGCTCCTCCAGAATTTGAAATTGCTGGAAGACAAGCACCACAAATGAATAGAGAACCTCTCTGAGGGTGTAAGGTTATACCAGAAATAGGGGGCAGAAGTGTCCACCAGGAGGAAGGTAAATGTGGCACCCTAAATTCTAAAACTGATCTAGCCAGTTTAGGGTCAGATGAGCAGGCTAAGCTTTATAAAATCGAAAGCAAGTTTCCATGGATGCTAAAGATCCTTTGAACTAGTTATCATTTGAATCGGCAGAGCCAACAATTCTTGGAACATCTTGTTCCAGGTTCAGTGTGCTTTGGTATGAGCTCAAGGGAACCTACAATTGTTTCATTAAAAGCTTCAGTTTTCATTTTGCCTTTGTAGTCAGCCCTAGGCTAATGGAATTAAGGCCACTTAAAGTAAGACTTGTTAATTAAAGCTGATTAATTTGAGTATCGTAATTAAATTTGTGGATAGTTTTTCCTTTGAGAGACTTGTGGATGGTTTTCCTTTTCTATTCTAAGATATAATAAAGTTTAAAATTTAAGTTTTGCTCATAGATGTGTGTGATTGCTAAGTGGATTGGTTTTTTGTTCTACAGCCCAAACTCTCTTCCTAAAAGTGTTGATTTGGTTATTGTACTAGGAGGTCAGTACATAATGAGTTTCATAAGGTTTTCCAAATGTGTAGGAATCTGTCTTATATGGTACTGAAACTTGAAGTTCTTTTTTATTTTTTTTTAAAACTTTTAATATTGGAGGGATAATGAGGCCAATTTGCTAACCTGAGAGAAGTACCTTTTTTCCCCATGGACTAAGGAAGTTAGCAAAACTATCTTTGGCTATAGGTTGGTTTACTGACTGACTTGTATGCTTACATTTATTTTTGTATCATGTGAATAATAAGGGTTTCTTTCTTTTCATAGCTATATTAAATTTGTAGCAAAACATAAAGGTTATTTTAAAGAGTATACTGAATGTAAGCATTGTTTTCCAGTACCCAAGAATCATACACAAGCATCATACCACTACATGGGGTAAATCATACTATTATGGGAGTTTATTTTTCTAGTTTCCAGTGGTGGGAACTGTAGCTCGGTGGTTTTATCACTTGGGGTTGTGATTAAATATTTTACCCAGAAGTAGATGTATAGGTCAAATATTTAAATAGCTCCAAGGAAGATTCATATAGGTAAATTAATTGGTGTTTGTGGACTATAGGATAGCCTGGTTTTCTTCATTCTTCCACTCTCATGTACAGATATCATGGACAGAATATTTTACATAAACAACTATGATGTTGAAAAATTTTAGAGTCCTGTTGTGATTTAAGTTAGTATTTAAATGTGTGCTTGTTTTCCTTAGAATTTTGATATAGCTAATTTTGACATTTTATCACCTTATTAAATGGCAATTCATGTTCTAGCTGTGTAAAACTAAACTGGTTGCTTGTTAGCTATTGTAGTTATGTTCTTATGGCCCTACCAAGTCTCATGTAATCATGGCATGGATGTGGCTGAATCTAGCATTTGTGATTGGTTTGTTGTCTAGCACTGGGATTGGTGATGTGGGTGCTGCACCCATCCAGGTGAGTGCAGCCGATGTACAGCATAAGGGCAGGAAAAAGACATGTCTTCCCTCTCTTGCAGGCTTGTGCCTTGCTGTTTGTGGCCACATGAATGGCTGCCCTGCTATGCCACCCTGCCTTGCAGCCAGCTAAATATGGACTGAAACCTTCAAGACCTGTGAGAAATAAACCTTTCCTTCCCTAATTTGTGTGTCAGGTATTCTGTTTCAGCAATGAGAGAAAAGTAACCAAGCCACTAGCTTTGAGCTTCATTTTCTTATCTATAAAATTAGGGAAATAATAATACTTGCTTTGTAGGCTTGTTATGATAAACAGTGGGTTAATTTTTGAAAAGTGAGTATAATATGTTTGGCACATAGTGAGAATTATGTGTTTGTTAAGAAAAGAATTAAGAGATAATATATAGATAAATAAACTTAATTTTTTTCTATACATTTCTTAATTAACTTTTTTAGAGTCAGGAGAAACAAAAACAAAACACTGGCTGCTTAGGAAAAAAATCAGCATTTTGTTTTAAAAAGTATTTTCTAGTCTTATTTAGAGTGTGCCATAATCACTATCATTCCTGAAGGCTATAATTCTCCAACAGGAGTGTCAGTTATTTTACTGATTTTTAGCCTAAGAGTATAACAGAGACCACGCAAGAAAGTTGGTGTCTGATAAACATTGTTTGAATTAATAAACATTTAATTCATTGTTTCTTGGTAATTTGCCTGCAGTTCTCAGCATAGTCAACCTCCTCTTCAGACATCTGTAATTAGTTAGCTCAGATCCTTGTGACGAGGGTGAAGCAACCACAGAGATACTGTGGGGGAGAATTCTGACATAATTGGGAGTGTTTGGGAGGACAGTGACTGCTAGAAACCTCTACCAACTTCTCCATTCTCCAGTTAAGGACTTTGGAAATCAACTTTTAAACATAAAACAAAGAGATCTGGGGGTGTGTTGGCAAAAGCCTATAATCTCAACCCTTGAAAGGCTGAGGCAGGAGGATTGCAAATTTGAAGTCAGCCTGGGTTACAGAGCAAGCTCAAGGCCAGCATGAACTGCATAGCAAGATTCTACTTTTTTAAAGAAAGAGTTCAAAACAAACAAACAAACAAACAAATGGCAATGGCTGTAGTATCTTTCTGTTTTATTGTCATGAAGAATCACATGGAAGTATCTGAACAAAAGCCAATCAACCATACAAAACATTTATAACAAACGTCCTGAAGTTAAACAATTTGTCTAAGAGTAGAATATTATCTTTAAAAAGGTCCTATGGAAATTCAATACATGAAAAAAGTTGTTTAGCAAATGTTTATTGAACAATCAATGTGAAAAATAAAATAATCTCTTGTCCATAATCCACATCCGGGTCATCTTTAATAAACTGCTGACATGTACTTCTAAAATATCATTATTTTAAAAAAAGCACTAACAAATGTTTTGAGGTGCGTTTTTTTTGTTTTTGTTTTTTTTTTTGTGTACCTGGAATTGAACATAGGACAATGCACTCATCAGGCAGGCGTTTATGATGCTGAGCTATATCCCAGGCCCATGTTTTGAGCTCTTAAGGAGACAACGCATTTAGCATATGTGTGTTTAATGAGTTCTAATATCATTATTTTTATTATTAATATTAGCATCTGTATTATTCTTCATTCCTCACTCTTCTAATACCCAGTATGATCTTCCTTCTAGGTCTAATTCTAATCTCCTTCAAGTTTGATTCAAGTCTGGCTTTTTGACTCATTCTACTTCTTCCTCCTCTAAGTCCAGTAAGAGTTTCTTTGGAGTTTGTATCAGAAACTCAGCCCCTAAATTGCCTGCATCATTTGCTCTAACCATTAGCCAGATGAAAACAGCAAAAATGAATCCAACAGCTATTTCTTTTTAAAAACTGTTATCTTTTAATTTTTTATCAGTACATGCCTATTGTAGATTATGTTTACATTCCTGCATAACCTTCACCTCCACTGAAGTAGCAGTAGTTATTTCTCTAGCATCGGAGATTATTTAAAAACTGCATAAGAGAGTAGATGGGTGGGAGTGGAAAGATGACAAGAGTATGGGAGCAGAGCAAGTAGAAAGTTAGTGAGAGTTATGAATGATAGTGGAGTAAAGGTTGGTAAATAAGTAAGAGAGGGCATTTGTTCTGGGTTGAGGAACAAATGATGGAGGAGAGCATGTGGGAGAGTGCAGGTACTTGATGAAGGAAATATGGGAACACAATACCTTTCTCCTAAGACATTTTCAGCTTTTCTCTCCTTAAGTATTTTCTTTTTTATAAAATCATCTCAGAAAATTGCCTCTTTTTCTTCATGGCATTCTTTTCTTCTCAAACTGTGAGGCCGATAAAAGGACACATATTTAAGTGAGATATATTATGATACAAACAAAACCCAGGGGGTTGTTTTCCATCAGCTATTATAGTAGTTTCTATGCTTGCACTCTGAGATGTAAATAGATTGTATTCTGGAACACACAAGATAAAAGCAACCAAACAACCGACTTATTCCCAGTGCTAGCACTAACTTGCTAAGACTGCAGTACAGAATAGCATACACTGGATAGCTGAAACAACAGAAGCTTATTGTTGGGAGTTCTGAAGGCTGGAAGACAGATTCAGGAGTCACCTGGGTTGGCTCCCATTGAAGGGTATGGAAATCTGCTCCATACCTCTTTTCTAGTCTGAGATTTACTAGAAATCACTGGTTTTCCTTGGCCTGGAGAAGCATCACCTCAGTCTTCTCTTTTCACGTGACATTCTGCTCTTCAACTCGCTGAGTCCAAATTTCCACTTTTCATATGGACACTAGATATATTTGATTAGGAGTCCACTCTTCTCCATTAAAACCTGGTCAATCTGCAATGACCCTATTTTCAAATAGGTTATTTTCTGAGGTAGCAAAAGCTAAGACTTTAGCATATGCACGGCAGAAGGGGAGCACACAATTTAATCCACAATCATGCCAATTTGGGAACATTTAATTTAATTTACTATGATTGCAAAGCCATCACTTAGATTGAGTGCTCTTTCTTAGGTCTTTTAAACCAAAAAAATCCATCAATTTAAATATTTTTAATTAACAAAATATAACTTCCAAGCTACCTAAATAGAAACTTTCATGTGTATCTGGTATAGAAATATTTATATAAATGAAGTGAGGAAAGGGTTTCAAGGTAAACTCATAACAGGTGAGGAGATAATAGTTGAACATGTGAGTCTAATTTTTCTCTTCCACAGGTCAGTTCCAAAATCATGGAGCCTTTCTTTTCAAAGTCAGGTCCAAGTTAAAGAAGGGAATCCTAATGGTCTGTTTTTAATAAGTTCTTCTCCTGGCTGGAATGAATCCTTGCCAAGTCCAATAGGAGTCCATTTTCTCTTCTATCAGTTAAATAAAACCTTTTATGAGGCTTGTTCTGATATTTAAGAATGAGCCTGTCTTAGTTACTTTTCTCTTGTTGTTGAGACAGAATACCTGATGCCCAAAACTGGCGAGGGAAGGTTTATTTTTTACAGTTCTTGGGGGTTCCAGTCCATACTTAGCTGGCTGCAAGGCAGGGTGGTATGGCTTTGTGGTAGCCTCAAACTGCAAAGCGAAATAAAAAGAGAGAGAGACATGCCTTCTTCCCACCCTTTCATTATATGCCTGCTCCGCTCCTGAGCTAGTGCAGCACTCACACCACCAATCCTAGCACCAGACAACAAACCAATCTTGAATGCCAGACCCAACCGCATCCATGATTACATGAGGTTTGAGTGAGGACCATCCAAACACACTATAACAGAGCCTAATAACAATTTTGTGGTCTTTTTAGTGTTACTTAATCTTTAAGAGAAGGTGGTACTGAGAAGTAGCTTCACCTTTGGATTATTTCTAAATACATTTATAAACATTTCCTTATTGTTTTTCCTCTCCCTCTTCCTCTCCATCCCCCTCTTCCTCTCTCTGATTATTTAATTTGAGCACATTTTAAAGTTTTTCTCTTAAAAATAAGAATTAAAAATATTTGCCCAAATATTAAAATATTTCTTTCCACCCTTATTAAATCTCATCCCTTGATTCTGTGCACTGTAAGCAGGTAATGCTAGAAAGGCAACATTTACATGTGTGCTCATGCACACGCACACACAGTTAATTATTGACATCTTCCTTGTCAAGTCTCATTATCTTAAAAGGGGGCTTTAAGAATATCAGTAGAGAGAGTGGTTGTTATGATTCATATCTAGATGTTCCCCCTAAAGCCTCCTGAACTGAGTGGCAAGTCTTGTGGAAGCTGACTGCACCATTGGGGTGCTTTGGGGACTTGCTCTTAGAGTTGTTGAGAGGCAGGGCCTGGTGGGGGATGCAGGTAACTGGGTATGACCTGGAAAGATTCTCCTGACTCCTTTGTTTCTGTTTCCTGGTTGCCATGACTTCAGCAGTTTTCTTCTGCCAGACCCTTCCCTTATGCCCTTTCTTCCCAGCCTTGACTTGTAACTTTGACCCAAAATAAACCTCTTCTTTGAGTTGTGGGTGGTGGGTATTGTGTCTTAGTAAAGAGAAAAGTGACTAACACAGTGGTGTTAACTAAACATCCCACGCCTGCCTGTATTTCTCAATATACAGGACCTTGTGACTAGTTTTGTTGATGGTTGTGGATGGAAATGACGTGCAATGGTTGTTACTTGGCACGTCTCTCCTATTGCCTATAAAATATTTGCACAACATCCATCACATCACAGTTTCTCAGAGAACAGTAAGTTTGTCTTCCTAATGTGAAAAAAGATCTGAAGGATGCTTTGTAATAGTCAAGGACTCTGGGGAACGACTCATTTTTCCACCTTGGTAGGAAGAATAGGTTGACCCATCTATCTAGCTGGATAGATTTATAATTTTTCAAAAGACAGACATATTAATGTGAATGGTTCATTTTAAGAAGAAAAAGCAAATAATTGGAATTTTACATCCTAAACTCATGTCTTTTTCGATTACGGGACATCATGAATTACACAGAACATTAGTCCTCTTTGACTAATTTAAGTATATTTTAAATTTTGAATTCAAATATTTAATACTGTAACATTTGAATCATTTTATTAATTGCACATTTTAAGGAGCAGATTCAGTGCTGGTAGCCACTGCATTAACTCAAAGAAGAAAATATACCATAAAGTCAATTAAGCTTATTTCATTTAAATATTCAATGCATAGCAATAAAATGTATATATTCACTTCAAAATCTTTTTTTTACTATAATCAGGATAACTACAATTATCTTTCAAGAAAGCAATTGCCTAAATAAGCAATATAAAAGGAAGAAATTGGTTCTATCTTGCATCATTCTGGGACAATCCACCCAACTCTGTATGTGGTGATCTTCCTGAGATTCCAGCTTTTGCAACACACAGTAATTAGGGACACAGTCAGTACAATTTTCATTGCTGCTAACCGTGCATTGTAGAGTCCCCATCAGCTTTCTATTCCACTGTCTGAGTCCCCAGTTGAAATCAAAAGATGTACTAGCTGTAAGTATCCTATTAGTGCTGTAAAGATTTCTTTCCAGTAACTTTTGTTGAAGTCAAGACAACTAAAGCTAATTTGTCTTAATTGTTAAATAGAACTTTCTCTCTTTGCAGTCTGTGACACTTTCATGTCTTCTGCATGGTTAACTGGGGCAAGCATTTCAATATTTCAAAAACTTCCAGTGCAAATTATTAGTACCAGA
>RJWM01017873.1:0-42188 GCA_004363535.1 Dasyprocta punctata | reverse complement strand
TCTATAAAGACAACAAAAAGGAATTTTAAAATTTTTATTTTATTGGTACATGCATTTTACAATCATTTTGGGGAGCTGGAACATGTACATAATTCAGCTCATTTTTTTAATCCCCTCCCCTCCCCTTCTCTCCCTTCTCCTCTAGTTTTCTTATTCACCTTTTCATTCTTGTTGATATTGTTAATCTCAGTTCCTGTTTATGGCATTTTTTTAAAAAAGTAAAATATGCATTCATGGGATTAACTATATGCATGCAGTTTATGAAGCAGTCAACCTGAAACTTGTAGTTATATAGAACAGGAAATGATAAATTTAACTGCATGGTGTTACTCTTTGGTTTCAGAATATGATGCCTTTAAAAGAGACTTTCCCCTTTTCAAATATTTAAAAGCCAGTACCATGTAGGCCTTTGCCAATTGGAACAGAAGCCTAGTCAATCAGAATAGCTGCCAGCGATACACCATAATAACAGGTGTACCTGATGTACAGGTGTGTCTTGCTAATTATTCAACCTACTGCATCTGGTTCAGCCTGTAAAATGCCAAGGCTAAGGCAATTTACCACCTCTGTCTGCTCTGAGGTTTTCCTCACCCCACACAAATGTGGTGCTTGTAGACAGCTGTGGCTTTCTATGGGAAGCAGGAACTTCCCCCCTGAGCCCTACCATTTTGAGAGCACCTCTATTGAGGACATTTTTTGGTTCCTTATGGGCTCCATCAGCCTGGAATTTATGCAGTCATTGCATTTTCTCTCACCGATAGGCTATGCCAGTCCAGGTAGTCTACTGCCTCATTTCCATGGCTAGGAGAACATTCCTACCGCAGGCTCAAGAATCAGCCGTATCCAAACTGTGTATTCCCCTGCTCTCTCTTCTTTTCCATGCAGCAGCCCCCCCACACACACATGGACATGCAACCCTAGATTTTAAAGTCCCAGCTGTCCCTTAAAACCTAATCCACATATTCTCTGAAACAACTCTGATCTACCCTATGAATATATTTCTCCCTCTCCTGATTCACTTGTTACTATTTCTATGATAGCATCACAATCCTCTTACAGTTGTGTTTTAGCTATAATTACAAACAGGTTTTCCCCACCATAAGACTATAATTTTGTGACCTTGACTATTTGTCTCTAGTCCCATGAAACAATTCAGCAGAGTGTCCAGCATAAAGAAAGAACTCAATATTTACAAAACAGAATTGACTGTTTAGTTTAACCCTCATCCTTTGCCCAGTTGGGTGATACAGGAGCCAACTGGGTGTAAGGAGAGAGAAGGAGTATGAAAATCTTTTACCAAAAGAGTCCCTCCTGGAAAAAAAAAAAAAAAAACCTCTTCATATGGACAGCATAGCAGGTTAAGAACTAGTCTCTGGCCTTAACATGACCTGGATTCAAATCCAGTTGCTGTGTTTGTATTACTTTAATTTCAGGCAAGTTTCTTGACTTTTCTAAACTACTGCTTTCCCAGTGTAAAACAAAGATGATAAAAGGAATGCCTGCTTTATAAACTACTTACCACAGTGGTCTGCAGATAGAAAAATCCAATTATTGTCATTCTTATTAGTTTATATGGAGGTGTTGTTACCAGCTCCACGTGGTCAAAAAGCTTTGTCAAAAGCAGCCAAAACCAGGAACTCCTGGAATCAAAGTAATGACCGCTTCCACTCTCAAGCTACAATTTGCTTGGAAGGAAGGCAAATTAAAAAGCCATTAATGAAACCTCAGTGAGCTTTAATTTCCCACTGAGAAAGCAGGATGAATAATAATTTTAAAAGTTTTGTTCAAGTCTGCTCACTGGTCCAAAAATAAATATCCTATTTTCCAAACTGGCACCAATACAGGGAACCACAGGACACTGTTTTTGGTTTGCTATTTGGGACTATGTGTTAGTGTTCTTAAAACGTAATTTTCAAAAATCTGTTCAATTATCTCAGTTGAGCTTAGATATTAGGAAGGAAAATTTTTCAACACGAAGAAAGTAGAAAGAGCACTCAGATAACAGAAGGACATGGAAAATTTACAATGTCTAAAGTAAAATTTCTAGGTAGACTGCAAATACAGTAAGTTTTTGCCAATGTTTGGGGAGCAAAGTTAACAACTGGAAATTGCTTGTCAGTAGTGCTAAAAATTTCCACTGCACCCTGTATTTGTTTTGCTGTGGAAGTGGTGATACAGTGGGGAAGTGCTACCTTCGTGTGTGCGTGGTGTGCGCGTGTGTGTTTCTGTGTGTGTGTTTCTGTGTGAGTGTGTGCTGCCTCCACATCAACCCTTCCCAATGCTGTGTCTCATTCTGTTTTTGTTCTAGCTTTATTTTCTTCCAACTTCTCTAGAGTCATTAGGGAGCCCTCTCTTGACTTGTTATTATTTAATCAATGACCTGATGTACCTGGTCAGTTCTCATTATCTGACCTCTTAATATCTCCATTGCAAAAGCCTTAGTGATAATTGTTAAGGAAATAGCTGTTTAGAAAAAACTAGTAAGATATTTATTGACTTGTGTAAATGAAGAACATATCAAACTCAGGTCATTTAACAGTTTATGAAAAACGATAAAAGTTCAAATGCTTGGGGATGCAAGATAGTACTTGATTCACTTCCCTTTTAAAAATCAAAACTGATGGAATTGAAGCACAGACAAAAAAAACAAAAAACAAAACAAACAAACAAACAAAAAAACCCCACAATGTTCCCAAAGTCACAAAGCTAATTAGAAAGTCTTGCTTTAGGACTAAGAAACAGTGGCCAACCACATAAAGAATAGAAGTAGACTGGTTACCCACTGTCATCATGGCCTAGAAACTAAAAAACAGCATTTTGGGGGAGTTGGGGGATTAAGTTTGGGAAACAAAAATACCCCTATGACATGTTTAAATTCTATTTGTGCAGCAGCACCACTAAAACAAACATTGAAGAATTTAAATATCAGCATATTATGGACAAAAAGAATCATGTTGGGCCGGGGTTATAGCTCAGTGACCCAAGCACTCGCCTGGCATGCGCAAGGTCCTGAGTTCAATTCCCCGTACCAAAAAATAAATGAATAAATAAATAAATCATGTTACCTCTTTTGTGTCTACCTTTCCTAGGAGCATGCACATCCTGGAAGAGTCACAGCTCAATCACAAATGTATGAGTGTGTCTGAGAATGGGTCCATGGTGCATACTGAAGCTGTAAGGAGTTGGTCTGTCTGGGGCTGTCACCAAGACCACAACTGTGGAGTGAAGGTTAGCTAAAGTCTGAAGAATTACCCAGGAAAAAAGGCCAAAAGATGCCTGTTTACTCTGCTGGTGCTGCCATTTTGGTCTTTAGGGGAAATCCTTGAACCCTGAGGACATTTTCTGCTTTTCTCTCTGGGCACTTATTGCAAGAACCATCTTTTTGATCTTTTCACATTGTTCTGGTAACATGACTCCTTGTAGTTGGAGGGGAGACCAGAAGCTTTCCTGAGAAACCCAACCTTGCAGCACTTTTAGGATATTGCTGCCAGGGTGAGGGGCATGACCATAGTCAGGCTGGCTCTGCATACACGTGGACCCTGGTGAGTGCTTCAGGTTCTGCCTGCAACCATCAGTTTTCATGTTTCCCTCCAACTCAAGGCAGAATTAGCAGGTAAGAGGCAAGACATGAATGTGGTGTGGAATTACAAATGAACCCGTAAATTAACCTTTTCAAGACCTTCCTAGACTTCTGACCTTTGCAAGAGAAGAATAATTACCCACCACCAATAACAACATCTCCAAGGTTCCTGAAATTCCTTCCACTGTGGATTCATTTTCTTGGATTAAGTTTATCTCAATTGTCCACAAAACAAAACAAAGCCTGAAGCTCAGAGAGGTTAGACATACAGTGAAAGAATCAGTATCTGAATGAGGCTTTTTCAACCTGGATGCCGGTGTTTTGGGTTTTATTTTTATTTTGTTCTTTTCTGCTCAGGACAGCTCTTACCACCTTGTTATGAAAGAACAGGTCAGCTCTTGTGGATGAGGAGAGGAGAAAAGAGGAAGAGGATGCAGCTGGGAAGAGCAGGAACTTTTTTTTTGTTACAAGGAGAGGGACATCAGAAGTATCATTTCAGCCTAAGCTATAGTTAGTCATAGAAGACTTTAGAAAATATTTTTCTATTTGTATCTTAGAATCCCATATTTCCCAGGGATACTTGGTTTTATTACCCCCTTAGGGATTTTTCTGAAGGAAGTTAGACAGTTTGAGCTTTCCAAAATCTCTTAAAAGCCTTCCTTACTACCAGTAGCCTAATGAGGTTTTTAGAAAGGCCACATTTAACTTAGCAATGGATCAATGCAACATGTATCAAGATTCTATCAGTGACATAAACCCAAATTAATCTAAAATAAGCAAAAAGAACAGGAGTCTGAAGAGTGATTGGACCAAGGACTTAGATGAGATTCTCAGATCTCTCTATCCATCTCTAGTTATTTTTTGAATCGGTCTCATTTCTCCAAGTATATATGTGTTTATTATATGGACAAAAAGGGAGACAGCATCCAGACCCTTCAGCCTTACACCATGCTAATAAGTGACCCTGGAAGAAAGCCAGAGCTGCCATCTTCCACTATCTTCCTCAAAATCCCAGGGAAGAGGTCTGAATGGCTGTCTTTTAGAAGACCCCCAGCCTGTAGATCAGTTACCATAATTAGTCACACAAAATATTCTGGTGGATGTGGATAGGTTTTTGTGTCAACCAAGTTTCCAGAAATAGATGACACACTCAATTTGGGAAATTTCAATAGTCAAGTGGAAGCCAAAGGGGATGGGGCTAATTGATTAATCCATGTAAGCCAGGATGAGGGAGCGAGGACCTCGAAAGGCAAGGCCTAGAATATATCTAATAGAAGACTGTGATTGGTATCCCCAAAATGACCGTATAGAATCAGAAAGACAAGGCTTTCAAAGGAAAAGCATATTGCTGCTACTATGAAAAGGGATAGAAGTAGTGCTGAATGGTTCATCTAACAAATGTCCGTTGCCAATACCTAAGGTAGGAGCCCATGCCTAGGGGCTGTACGGAGATAATTTTACAATCCGTCACAGTCAGGTAAAAGTCCATGGGCTAGAATACCTGAAACCCATACTCTTCCTATTAGAACCCATCAGGATCTCTCCTTTCAGCACCCACCCACTCATTACAGGACCCATTCTGGTTGCTGCTATTTGCTCTATTACATTGCTTGCTTCCTTTGTTGCATATGTCTAAATTGCCTAACTAGGCTTAAAATTGGCAGCCAGCTGAGAGACATATATTAAATGGGAGTTTAATAAATGTTTGGTGATAAAACACTGTTGACTCTAGATAAAAGACAAGTGTGATTTATTTTTTCAGTCACTTAAGCTCTATGTCTCTGTTTTCATAGTCTCATTAAATAAATATGAAAGACAGACTATAAAGTGGGTCTGGCTTTAGGGCTCATGAAAGGGTACAGTTGAAAATTTTAAAAAGCAGTCGCCTGCTCTGGGTATCAGGAGATCTAGGCAATGGTCTCAGACCCAGGAATTTGTGTGGCACCAAGGCCTAGCCCTCAATCCCTCTAGGTGTTGAATTCTCTTCACTACTCATTGAGGTACACTGGAGGTTTATCATCCTCAACACTATTGATATTTTGAGAGGCATATTTCCTTCTTGTAGCAAAGGATGATGTCCTGGCGTCTCATTAGATGCTTAGCGGCATGCCTGACCTAAATCCACTGGATACCAGCTGCACTTTCTGCCCCTCCTCCTCCAAGGGTGACAAACACATCTCCAAACCCTGTCAAATATCCTGAGAGTCAACATCATACCTCCTTTCCCTGGTGAGAACCGCTAGATTAGATGGCCAGTTGAGATAAGTTTGGTCTAACACTTCAAAGATTAAAAATATCAAGAACTAATACAAGCTAAAAATTAATTTTTCTTTTACACCAAAGTCAAATCAGATAAATTAGTTCATCTGCCAAATTATTGTATTTATTTTATGATCCAGAGTATTTTCTTTCTTGTTCTGCCATCAAGCCACATTCCAATTAGAAAGGTGGAACGCAAGAGATAAGGATGAGGAGAACCACGTTCCTTCCCCCGAAGGTATGGACTGCAGACTGTATTTGTAACTACTTCGTCACATAGCTGTAGCTGTAGCTGCAATGGAGATTGGGAATTATGGTCTTTCTTATGAACTACCACAAACCCAATGAATTCATTTAAAACTGCAGGTCTGACTGTTCTTCTCGTACTTTGGGTAAATTTTTTGTTGACAGGGTAAACAAATTGAGAATGTGTACTTGCCTGATATGAGGAGGTGGGAAGCAGACTCCTGTTCTTTCTATGTTTTTTCATTTCCTTGACCTTCACAGCCCCTGGAGGACTTTCACAGTTGAGTTCATACTAAAAAAAAAAAAAAAAAAAAAAAACTTTGAGGATTAGCTCTCACATTTTTTTTTTCTTGCGGCACTGGGGATTGAATTCATAACCTCGCGTCTGCCAGCGCAGGCGCTTAAGCCACTGAACCAAACTCCCAGTCCTGGTTTTTTGAGGCAGGGTGCACTACGTAGCTTAGGCCGGGCTTGCGCTCGCGTTGTAGCCCGGCCAGCCTCGAACTCACAAAGCTCCTCCTACCTCAGCCTCCCGAGTGCTGGGATTAAAGGCGTGTGCTACCACCCCCGGTTTAGCTCTCACTTTCTTATATAGAGAGAACTGTGTTATTGATGACCACTAAGCTTGAAACTGTGTTTAAAAATTTTGTGTGAGAAAAGAATTGTAAGAGATTTGAGGTGAAAGTAAACCCTGAAAAATCAAAGATTTGCCACAAAACTGGATGACTCTAAGAACAATGGAGGAGCAACCGAGCAAAGGGGAGAAACAAAACTTTTTGTACACTGTCGTTGTGGCATCTTTCCTGTTGTCTTTGAATTCATTTATTAATTTTATAAGCAAATAATTTTATTGATTAATTAATTTGTTTCTGACTCAAGATTGGAAAATTATATATTGTAAACTGTTACTCCTATGAGCTAAAATGAGGCTTAATAGCAGAAATAAGGCTTAATAACCCTAACTCTGACTTCATAGTATTTACAACAGTTGTAGTTAATTACTTACCTAATGAGATAATTAATATATGATCACCTATTGCAATGTATAATTACCTACTTATATAATTACCTAGCTAATATTATTACCCCAGGTAAGCTATTAAAAAAAAAAAGATAAACTATAAAAAAAGTTCCAAACACTTAGCATAAAAAGTCTAACTTGCATAGTTTCTAACCCTTCCAAAGTCACAAACAATGAGGAAGCTTTTTTCTCTGTTTCACAACAAAGTAGACCTTCTGAGTTGGAGTTTGTTCACTCTCAAGCTGTAGCTTTCATATACATTTTGAACATTTTTATTGTGAAACATCATGCACATACTGCAAAGTACACAAATATATAAATGAATTATCATAAATACAGATGCAAATAAATTATCATAGAGTGAACACTCATCTGTCTATTCAGGGCATGAAATACATGCTACCACGACCTACAGCCCCTCTTGTGCCTCAATCCCACCCCCACACCATTGTTTCTCCAAAGATAAAAACTGGGCTGGCTTAACAGTGGAATTCTGCTTTGCCTATTTTTGAACTTTATAAAAACAGAATCACATCTTTTTTAAGGTAACTACTTTCAGGAGCAAAAATTGCGTACTTGGGTACACCATTCAGTCAATAAGATGAGATATGTAAAATAGAGACTGCCTCAAAATCCAATCAGTAGAGAGCCATCCGGATCTGGGACATTTCATTCTTGAGGCAGAGGAAAGAAAAGAGATGGTGGAACACTTCGCAGTTAGTAAAACTTCTGCTTGAACCTGCCATGCACCATTTTCAGCTTATCTTCCATTAGCAAAAATGAGTGATTTGATCAAGCTTGACATTAATCTGTGCTAGGGACAGCAATCATAGGGAACAACACGATGGACTGTTATGAGAATCATTTTTCAAGTGAAGGACAGGCAGAAACTATGAGAAAATAAAGAAAGAGACGTAATTACTCCAAATTCAATGTACAATGACTTCTATGATACAGGAAACATCTTTTACTCAACACATTATATTTCCAATAACTTTTTGTTTTCTAAGAGAGTTCGAAGAATTCTAAAGTCATATGTCGGTTGAAAGAAAAAAAATCATAATCTAACCCCTGCTTTGTACCAGAAGCCTCTGCTTATAGCCTGGATTTTCAGTATTTCTTCTGTTCTATAATCCTCCTCTTTGAATGAGATATAGATTATCCATCTTCCACTGCAAGTCACTTCTGATGCATTTGCAGGCTTTTCATGATGTCTGATCCTTGCTGACAACTTAAAGTCTGTTCTCATACCGGGAAGACAAAAAAAAAATTCCATTTCTTCAGATGCCTCTTGACTATAAAATTTCTTTGTTTTAACAGCACTTTCTCAGTCCTTTTAGAATTTGTTTCATTGAAACATTTTGTTTCCCTCTGTAAGATTTTTTTTCCCCTAATTTTCAATAACTAACACTACTTGAATTGCTCATCTTGAAAGCAAGGGAGAAGACATGGTTTAATAGCAAACAATAAGTGAATTTGAATCTTCAGAAATGCAAGTCTGACCCCTTCTGGAAAGCATGAAACAATTACACTCACAAGTAGTTTCCCTTACCCAGTATTGAAAAGACTGAATATCTGTTTGAGACAATATTGAAGGTTCTTTTTTGAAATATTTTATTTTTATTAGTATATGTTTTCAGTACATATGATTATGGTCCTCGTGGGGAGTTTGGTACATGTACATAGCACATCATAATTCTGTTAAGAATTATGCAATCTTGTGGATTCTGGGAACCTCTTTCTGGAAGAACATTCCCTGGCCTGAGTAGAACTGAGCAGTACATGAAATTACATGGGAAGATCTTGCAACTTTATTTCCATAAACTGTTATGGGAAATTAAGCATTTTCTTCAATTATGAATACAGATAACAAACAATATTTGTGTTATTAGTGATGTCAACAGGAGAAATTACAGATTTTTAAACCACATTAATTACACAGATATTGCAAAATATCATTTACATTTATCATTGCCTTGAAATTCTGATGGACCACCACCAGACTGTGTTATTTAATGTATCAGTAAGTGAGCACATCTGTTAACATTTCATATATTTGCTGCTTCATAGTTTTATTTTTTAATATCTTGATATAATTGGTTTCCTTTGAAAATTCTATATACATTATTTGACATATTTAAAGGTTATTTTGAGAAGATGTTTATAGTTTTCAGTTAGCAAAGGTTTCATGATACAAAGATTAAGCATGTTTGTTCCAGAAGCATCCAGGAAGGATAGAGGAGGGCAGCAGAGTACATGGAATTATTTCATTCTTTCACTAATATGATGATTTTTTAGTTCTTGTGCATAGAATTAAATGGCAAGAGTGCATTTTATAATGTTCAATTCAAATTAATGTTAGTCAAGACAAGCAAAGCTTGTCTTTCTTTTTTCTCCTTACAAACTTGGACACTGAAACTGAGTGGAAAAAATGACTTCATTTTCCTTCACTCCATTTCCTCCATTCCTTACCCCACACCAAAAGTGTGTTCAGTTCTCTGAAAATATTTTCTAACCTATGACACAGAATTTGTTTGTAACTTGTATAGCAGATAATAGTTGCTGATCAGTAAATCATGATTTGAAAGAGAACAAAATTGTAGCACATTTCTAACAGTTAATTAAATGCCGCTGCATTAGGAACAGACACTGAGAACACCCTTCTGAAGCTCCGTGGTGCTCAGGAGTAAGCAAAGGAGTGATCATGCATCACAGTCCCCATGTTGTGCTATATATTTTAGCAGAATGGTCTGGTGTTTTGCCATTAAGTGTTGAGCATACACTTCAAGGGAGCACAAGATAATCCCCTGGGGAGCAGAAATGAAATACTAGAACTTCTGTTAATGTTTATCTAAAATTTGAAAACATGTGTTTCAGCAATATTTTGCAGATAACTTCATCCTGTCTTTATCAGAAGATCAGGATTAAATGAGAGGCATGATGTGTCTTGAGAGAGGCACGAAAATTCACAAGGTAGGAAGCTGACAGCTACACTTTATCCTTCCTTCGCTGTGTTCCAGTTGAGGCATTAGCTCTGTGTATATGTGTGTTCGCAGTTGAGTAGCTTCATAGATGACATTATCTAGTTGTAATTAAGCTGTCCCTAACAAAATGGAGTTTCACATGGGCTGTAGATTGGAGATAATATTTGCAATAAGGCAACCTCATAAATATGCAAAAGTACGTAGCTAGAGGTCCACTTACTCCTAATGTGGTTCTTTCAGAACTAATAAAAAGAGAAATGTGTAAGTAAATGGTCACGACTTGAGACCATACTCATAAGTGAGATAAATCAAACCCACATGTGTAAATACCGTATTGTCTCCCTAGTGTAAGAAATGGAAAAGTATATATGATCCAAAATCTATAATAAATACTATGTAAGGGTAAAAACAACTCAAAGAGCAAGAGTAACTGGGAAGGGAAAAGGCGGAAAGAGAAAAGGGAAGAGGAAAAGATATAAACCTGTATATATGTATATGTAAGATAACTAAAATGAACACACTGCTGAATGTATTCGTTATTGAGAAAGAACAATTAATACTCATATGATTAGATCAATTTTGCATGTCTGTATCTGTTAATGTAAGTAACCATTTTAAAGATAATGATACGCAATATTGCAACCATTGTCAAGTTACTATCATCCGGTTTTGTAAACCTGCAATGTTACTGTTGTGTATTTACTCTAGTCATTTGTTTGTCTCTTTTGCTTGTTGTCCTTGTTATATATGTCTTTTTTTCTTCTTTTTTTTTCTTTTTTTCTTGGCTTAAATAAAAAAAATTAAAAAAAAGAGAAATGTGACAATCTCATCACCTTTGACAGTAAAATGAGTCTCAAAACTTTGCACTTATCAAGATAATTCAATAGAACATTGTAATTAGTGATTATCTTGCCTGTAGTGTATATTTCAACTTGAAAAATTAGTTAATAAGAGTTACACATGTGTATAATTGTATATATTTAAGTTTAATATATATTTACTAATAAAATATGTGATCAATCTGAATATCACTATTTTACAGTCCAAGATTAAAGTTTTTTTAAACTAAAACATGGAGAGGATCTCTTGTGAATTCAGAATCATTAGAAAAGGGAGCACCATGCTGACCAAGGCAATTTTTTTATTTTAAAAACACAACAAAACAAAAAGGATAAAAATGATACAGAATTTCAAAACAACATAATAGGGAGTTAATATTAGTTAATACATTACCTATTGTTATCTTCAAATTAGTTGTTCAGATTATAAGATTTAGGCATGAAAAAAATGATCAAACAGTCAAACAATGAAAACACAAACTGTTCTTTTTGATGAACTAACTAAGAGTAGTAGTATATTTATCTATCTTGTATATATATACACATACATATATGTATACATAAATACATATAATATTTTCCCTTCTTCTTTTTCTCTTTTCCTCTTCCCCAGTTATTCTCTCCTTTTGAGCACTTTATTTCCCTTTCATTTTCACAATATCTATTGTTCACCTTGGATCTTATTTACTCTTTCAGTTTCTCTTTTTTTACACTAGGCGGACAAACAATATTTACACATCTGAGTCTGATTTATTGAACTTATGAGTATGATCTCAAGTTGTGTCCATTTATCTATAAAAGCCTCAAGTTTACTCTTCGTTATGGCTGAGTAATACTCCATTGTATAAAAATATAATACAGTTTTTGTCCACTCCTCAGTTGATGGGCTTTTGGGTTGTTCCCAAGATTTAGCTATTACAAATTGTGCTGCTATAAACATGGGTTCACATATATTGCTGTGGTATGATGTTTTCAATTCTTTTGGGAAAATACTCAGAAGGGGAATAGCTGGATTGAATGGAACCTCCAATCCTAGTTTTTTGAGGAATCTCCACACTGGTTTCCAGGGTGGTTGTACCAGTCTACACTCCCACCAATAGTGGAGAAGAGTTCCTTTTTCCCCACAGCCCTGCCACCATTTTTTATTGGTTGATTTCTTGATGACAGTCATTCTATCTGGAATGAGATGGAATCACAGTGTTGTTTTAATTTGTATTTCTCTAATGACCAGTGATGTTGAACATTTCTTCATGTATTTATTTGCTATTTGTATTTTTTCATCTGAGAAATGTGTACTCATCTCAGATCTTCATTTTTGAACTGGGTCTTTGAATTTGGGAGGCCTTATGTTTTTCAATTCTTTATATATTCTAGATAGAAGTCTTTTATCTGATGGACAGTGGCTAAAATGTTTTTCCACTGTGGGTTTTCTTTTCACTCTGTTGGTGATTTCTTTTGATGTGCAAAAGTTTTTCAGTAAGGTAAGATCCCAGTTGTTGATTCTTTGAAGTATTTCCCGTGCGGTCTGTGTTTTGTTAGTGAACTCTGTCTACACCTATGTCTTCAATATATCTAAACTACCTTCCCTTCGAGTAGATTTAAGGTTTCTGTTTTAATATTTAGATCTTTGATCCACACTGAATTTAGTTTAGTGCATGGTGATAGACATGGTTCTAGTTTTAGTCTTTGACTTGTGGAAAGTCAATTTTTCCAGTACCGTTTATTATTTCATCCAGTGAACATATTTGGCCCCTTTCTCAAAGGTGGCTGAATGTCTTTGTAGTTCTGTCTGTATCTTCTAATTTATTACACTGATCTTTAAGTCTGTTTATTTTCCAGTACCATGCTGATTTTATCACAGTAGCTTTGTAGTATAATTTCAAGTCAGGGATTATGATGTCTCCTTCTTTGCCTTTGCTGCCCAGGATTATCTTTGCTATTCTAGGTCTCCTCCATTTCCAAATGAATTTTAGGAGTGTTTTCTCTAGCTCTGTGAGGTATACTAATGTTCTTTTGATACAAATTGCATTAAATCTGTACAACAGTTTTGGGAGTATTAGTCAAAGTGATTTTTATTGGCCAAGGTAAACATAATTACAATGTGGAAAAATGAGAAGACATTGCTTATAGAAATGGCTACTGGGGTGCTGTGAGCTGTTGTAGTTATTTATCTCTGCCTATTCCATAGGCCATAGGCCTCATGTGGGCAAGAACTGCAGCCATTATTAGCTTTACAAGATGGCAGCCACATACCTGGAATCAATAGGCTCAAAAACTATTTCCCAAATTAGTGAATTCAAAGAAACAAAGAACTAAGAGGAATTTAACTTTTGGTTCATAGTATAATTTCTCTTTGTCTTTTAGCATTTTTCAATAACAAGTAATTACTCTTAGTTGAAAAGGCACCCTGTATATCCCAAAGAATTGAGTGACATCAAGAGTCTTATGGCTTATATCCAGATGTCCCCCACAAAGCTTCATGTGTCATAGGTGGGGTTTTTTGGAAGTGTCTGGATCTAGGTTGTGTGATGGCAGGGTTAACAGTATGCTACCCTGGGTGTGAGTGCTGTGTACCCTAAGGGCAGGTAGCCTGGATGGAATATAAGGGAAAGAAGAAAGGTTGTTGTTGTCACTTGCTGCTTCTCTGCTCCACTGATTTGCTGCCTTCTGCCTTCCAAGAAAAGTTTCTCTTCTGCAGTGCCCCTCTACCATGTCACCCTGACTTGGAGCCAGCCAACTGTATACTGAAACCTCTACAAACTATGAGCTAAATAAACTTTTTCCATCTTTAACTTTGAATGTTGGGTATTTTGTTTCAGCAATGAGAAAAGTAACTAAGACAGAAAGACCAACTTAATAGAAAATATCAACTCCAGGAGAAAGTTGGGAGGAGTTCCTTCCTTGTCTGTCCCTCTATTTACCTTTGTATATTATAGCAAGCTCCATATTGGCCCTGTTTGTGTTTTTGGTTGTTTCCCACTATTTGTTGTGACACTCTGGAGGGAAGACACCGGGTCTTACTCATACTTCTTTCCCTGGTACCTAGTACAATGCCAAACACAGAGTAGAGTCAGGGAGCAAATACACGTGACCATCGTTCAATATCAGGAGGTTGACATGTGTTATGTTTGATTGTCACATTAACTTTATGAAAGCTAAATGACCCTTCTAAGGTCACACAGTAAGTGAGGGATTCATGGGGTGAATCCAGACTTGATTCCAAATCCAAGACTCTATCCACTTCCCCATAGTATGCCAATTAATATAAGACACATAAATTAGTTGATTAATTAACAGAGCCTCTGTATCATGACTTTCAATAATACAGCACACACTACCAAACAATGGAGTCTCCTTTATTTTCAAGAACTTTGTTTACTTCCTTTATTGACCTGAACTACAATTCCATATAATGGATCTCTAACCCCGAGGCCATTGACCAGTACTGGTCTAATTTGTGCCCTGTAAAAACCTGGGCACATGGCAGGAGGTGAGCAGGGGGTGAGCGAGCAAAACTTTATCTGTATTTATCTCCTCAGTTCCACTTTCTGTCAGATTAATGGTGGCATTACTGTCTTATAAGAGTGGAAACAAGAACACCTTGGTGAACTGTGCATGCGAAGGATCTAGGTTGCATGCTCTTTATGAGAATCTGATGCTTGATGATTTTAGGTGATGCTGAGGCAGTGAAGCCAGTGCTGGAAAGTGGCTCATATATAGATTAACATAAGCAGAGAAAATATAATAAATCAATCTCCTGCAAACTCATTAAAAGTCAATCAGTGAGTGGCAAGTAACAAGCTGCACCTGGTGGCAGGCTCGATGACAAACAAACTGATGTATTTCAATTGGACAGCTACATCTGGTGGCAGGTTTATGTCAGAATCCAACACTTCCGTTAGTTCATGTGTGGCCCACCTATTATTTTATTTGTCACTTCCACCTGCACCAGGAAGATGCACACTTGTCTCAGTCACAGTTTCAGGAAGGTCACACGCTAACCCTAGCTAAAATGAGTAAAAGACAAACATCCCTGTAGAAATTTTTTGCTAAGAGGAAAAGAGCCAATGATGAGACAACAGAAGAATTTAATGCTCCAAAAAAGCAACAACAGCAACAAAAAAAGCTGCATTTAAAATATCAGGAGTCCTACTTAAAGTACTTGTTCATTGCAACAGGTGATTCACAGTCTTCAAGCCTGCTTTGTATATGTGATGACCAACTATCCAATGAGACCATGAAACCTTCAAAACTTCTCTGCCACAAACATCCTGCATCAAAAAGACAAGACTTCACAGTTTTTCAAGAGAAAAAAAAAACATGACGTGAAGAACAGAAGGCCATCATACCATCAAATGTGTCTGTACTGGGAGCATCAAACTTAGTGGTTAACTGAATTACTGAAGCTAAGAAGCCCTTTCTTATTTATCCTGCCTGTTGCTAAGGACATTTGTCATGAACTTTTAGGAGAGGCTGCTGTTCAAAAAGTGATGGTGTTCCTCTTTTGGTTAGCAGCTAATTCCACAAATTGATAAAATAACGGAGGATATTTGGGCACAATTATTAAAGACAATTAATGAGTCACTGTGGTACCAATCGAAGTTGATGAGTCTAAGACCAACGTTGACAACAACAGAACACTTGTTTTTATGTGCTATAATTTTCAAGAGGATGCTCATGAGGATATATCTTGTGCACTTTTTTTTGCTAACTGACACCAGAGTGTCCAAACTATTTAAGTCTTTGAATGATACTAGGAAAACTGAGGTGGTCATTTGGTGTTGGTATATGCATGAACAAAATAACTGCCATGACTAGATGGCTTTCCGGTTTCACTAATAAGGTCGAAGAGATCACTTCTGAATGTGAATGCACTGCGTCATCCATAGAAAAATGCTGGCTAGCCAAAAACAGTCGCCTAAGCTTAATGATGTTTTGCAGACTGTGATTTAAATTGTCAACCTTATTAAAGCACATGCCCTTATGTCACGTCTGTTCACACGGCTCTGCGAGGAGGGGGACACAGGACACACCTGTCTTCTCGTATACACAGAACCGAGGTGGCTTTCTACAGGTAGATCACTGACCAGACTTTTTGAGTTACAAGAACTACCCCAGAAATTTTTCAGAAAAACACCACCACTACAACACATTTCAGTGGCACAGAATTGGTCACAAAGCATCTCAATCTGTCACATTAGGGGAGAATGACGAATCAGCTGATAAAGTGACTGCATTCAAATCCAAATTGAAAGTATGGGGGTAGTGAGGTAGCATTTTGTTTTGGTTGTTTGGTTTTTGTTTCATTTTGTTTTGTTTTGTTTTACATATTTCAAACATTAGCAGAGATTTTAATAGAGACTGAGCTAGGGCTCCCTTTCTCCCAGCATGATCACTGGGATTTTAAGTTTTGAAAGAGTTCGAGCACTACTTCCCAACCTCGAAAGACCCCCTCACTGGGAAACTGACTTTGTGCATACAAAAGAAGATCAGCTGGTGAGATCAGAAATGACATAGCCTTAAAAGTATGTTTGAGACAACTTCAAATCTCCATATGTTCTAGATTAAATTCGAGGCAGAATAGCCTGAAATTGCCACAAAAGCACTGAAAAGGTCGTTTCCATTTCTAACACTCTATCTTTGTAAATCAGGGTTTTCTGCAGTGACAGTGACCAAAACAAGATTACAGAGTAAACCTGACATAGCCTCATACTTAGGTGTCTCTGTGTTCCGCCATCCCCAGATGAGACAGTCTAGTTGCAGGAAAACAAGTTCGTTGCTTCCCTTGATTCTGCGATATGATGAGTTGTATAATGATTTTATTATGTAATACAATGTAATAATAATAATTGAAATAAACTACCTGATAACTATAATGCATCTCTCCTAGTCCATGAAAAAATTGTCTTCCACAAAATCTGTACCTGCTTCCAAAAATGCCAGCACTCCACATCTTCCATTTATGTTCCTTCTGCTAATCTGTAGCCATACAACGTCACTAATCCCCCTTCCACAATATCAGCCCTTAGCTTATGAAGACAATCACTGCACGTCTCCCCCTAGCCAAGGGATTCTTTCTCCAGGCTGTCATGATCAAAGAGCTTGCAGGAAGCAGAGTGGGAGCCTGGTTTTAGTCTTTGTCGTGAAGTGTGTGCCTTATCTAGCCAGAGGCTCTTAGGCTATACCCAGATGGGATCCCTTCCTGGCCCTCTTTCATGCATCAAAACACGGCAGTGAGATGTCTTACCCCTTGCTTATTTTTTTTTTTTTTTGTAAAAGTTTTCTTGTAATAGAGACATGTTACAGGCCTGGAGGAGATCAATTATGTACAGGGTGTTCTTGGATGGTTTCTATGAAAGCACTTCTGCCAAAGAGCAGTCAGGAGTCACTTGCACCAGAACCACTGGAATTTCAAGTTAAACTGCAGAGCTTCTAGATCAAATTCCTGTGAAAGATGTTTAAAACAAGTGGGATTATCAATATTTATGTAATATAAAAAAGGATCTGCCAAGGGGACTTGGCAACAATCACATATAAAACCATGATGAAGGGAGAGGATTCTGTAGTTAGCAGGGCTGGACTGGACAGTGTAGCAAATACCTGCGTCAGTCCCTTTGAAAGGTATTAAAATTCCTGAGTGAGACCCTCTGGTATCCACTTATGAAGAAGTGGGCTGATAAACGCTGTGCATGTGTGTGTGTGTGTGTGTGTGTGTTTTACAGTTAACAGATTCTGTTTGATTTAAACGAGCACATAGGTAAAATGAACGATGGGATCCTAGTGTTAGCTGGGTCCGTTTGCAGGTTGTGTTGGAAAGCAAAGGATTTACTGAGATGGTTGGGTTGATTCCATCTATGACAGATTTCTAAAATAAAATAGCCTTTCATCTCTACTTCCAACCACCTTTACTAGGAAAAGAATAGTTTTATATAAATTGAAGACATCGAGAAATTTCATATACTCAGGTAATAGATAGATAGATAGATACATTTAGAAAGTACAGATCAGTAACCAAAGGTAATGAAAAGAAATTCCATTTTTACTTAAGTTTTTTTAGGGTGATTCCTATCTTATTTTTTTCTCCAACCAGATTTTATTGGTACATTTTAGATGTACATGATCACATTCACTATAGAGAATTTGTACCTGTACATGATATAACTTGTTTCTTTTTTTTTTCATTCCCCTACCCTCCCATCAACCCTTCCTTCACTCCCCATTTACAAAAGTTTTTCCTCCATTATTTCTTTCTTTTCTCATTGTTTTTTACTTTTCTTTTCTTTTTCCCTCCCCACTCTCTTGTTCCCCTTCCCATTTGAACATTTTTTTCTATCTCATATCTATTATACATTTTGGCCCTTATTTACACTTTTGGTTTCTCACACCAGAGAAACAATGCAGTATTTACACGTGTGTGTCTGATTTATTTCACTTAAGAGTATGGTCTCAGGAGCATCCATTTACCTAGAAATGTCTCGAGCTTATCCTTCTTTATGACAGAGTAGTATTCCATAATATATATAAAAAAATCACATCTTCTTTATCCATTTACCAGCTGATGGGCATTGGGCTGTTTCCAAGATTTAGCTATTACAAAATGTGCCACTATAAACATGGCTGTACATATATTGTTGTGGTTGGTATGATGTTATTAATTCTTTTGAGAAGATAGCAAGGGGAATAGCTGAGTCAAATGGAACCTCTAGTCAGGAGATTCTTATCTTAATACCCAGCACTGCTTAAAATGTTTCTCCTGTTGTTCCTTCTTTCTCACACCTCTCAGCTGCCCAGTCTCCTTCTCCTTTCCCCATTGCTCGGTTCAGTCAGCAGAGAGCCTTTGTACTTCCTGAGGCTGAATACTTAAGCATACAAGAAGGAGCCACAAGACAAAAGCCTTTGTGGAAATTGTGACCTGGGTCCTCGAGAATTCTCTGACTGCTGCCGTGAGACCCTTTCTGGATGTTTTAAGCTTCTCTAGAGAGGGACTTTCCTGCTGGTGAGGTCATTTCTGTCATTGTATTTTCTTCTCAGCGTTTACGGCTTTGCACCTGTTTCAAATAGGTAGAAACCACTAAAGAGGCCACGAGTGGGCAGAAGCTCATCAACAGAACAGTTTGTGTATTTGACTTGGTAATCACCAAATGTTTATTCACTTAACTTCCCCTGTTTGAACAAAACTCAGAGCATCTTCAACTGGTGAACTACTTGATCCTGCCCCAGAGTTGAAAAGATCAAAGGAAATAGCAACTGGTCATTAACCATGAGCAGCTGTTTTAAATGAGATAACTACCTGGATCCTGAACTCAAACTGAAATATTTACAGGATGTCTTGTTGAGAACATTGCTAGCACTTTGGAGAGAAACATTAGGATTTAGAAGACAAGAAAAATCATTAAATAATGTCAGGAATCACCAGGGGTTGGAAAAAATAAGTTAAAACTTTGGGTTAAGCTTTTCCAGCTTTAATTTTTTAAAGAACCATTGGTATAAGAGTTTGGGCAGTGGGTCAGGGCAGTTCCCATGATGGCAGACCAGCAGAAAGAAAATAACTCTGACTCTCACTTATAATTTCCCAGTAGTACTGTACAGAAATACAGTTTATGTCACAGGGCCCTGGAATTTCTTTACCCTTGTGGTTCTAAAATGCAAATTATGAAAACTTCTTCACTTTATAGAGGAAAAGTTTTAGAACATCACAACAGGATTATTCATACATGTGCTGGAAAAGTATGATTCCAAATACAAGACTTTGATCTATGCAGCTTTCCAAGAGCACATCTCTTGCATCAGTGAACCATTCTGCAAAAAGAAGTCCATGAGACCCAAACAGTTCCAACAGTTGAGCAGCCCATCTGGGAACCAGCTCCGGACATACTGTGGCAAGGCAAAGGGGCAGTCACTGAGCCTCTGCCAGCTCATTTGCGGCCAGTATTTTTCACAGATGCTCCCTGGTGAGTAGCAATTTCCGGATATTTTTCAAATGGTTTTCATCCTGCCAGCTGGGCACAGTGCAGGAACTACACGTAGAGAACTTGGCCAGATGGACCAATCAAAGACGGCTTGCTGGCCTCATTTGGACTAGCCTGGATAGGTTGGGCTTTGTTCTGAGGTTGGCAACCCCCATCCTTTTCCTCCTCTGTTGGTTTCCATCATCCCTCCTTCTACTTCCCTAATCCTCTGTGCCCCTGTTATGAAATCACCATCCTGTCTTCTTACCCTCTCCTAACACTTCCTTGCCAGCTAATGTGTGGGCAATGTGATAGGAAATGTGAATGTAAATTCCGTTCTGTCACCAACCAGCTCCATGGCCATGGTCAAATTGTTTAACTTCTCTGAGTCACACTTTCCTCTTGGTAAATTAAGGGAAACCATTCCTAGTTAATAGTTAAGTCCTTTTCCAAATCATCCAATTCATCTCATTAATTGTACATGTCTGATGACAGCTCATTCCCCCAACTCTGTATGTTTTCTGAGCTATTTTAGAACATGAGACTGGAAACAAAGCTGTGTTTATTGCAAGAACCTGTTTCAGTGAGAGGCAGGGGCAATCACTGAATTTGGAAGACGATAAGAACTCTGCTCCTGGGAAAGAAGAGGCTAAACAAAGTGCAGCAATACAAAACCCACTGGGGAAATGGAATTTATCTCCTTTCTGTGAGTCTGAGTTCCCAGAATTTCCCTTCTAAGGCCCCGATATCCTAACTAATGAACAGCAACAACAACAAAAGACATGTTATTTGTCTTTTGGAATGTACAAAGATGGAAGTTTAATAAAAGAATAGAATGAGAAAAACTATGGAAGTTTAGCTTAGTTCTATTAATCTAAATTAAAAGTAATTATTTTCTCATACTATAAATGTAATACATAAATTTGGAGACTCCTAAAAGTTACCTCAAAACCATACTGTTAATTGATAAATCAGGCACACAGGCTTAAATATCACATGGTTTCTCTTATTTATTTATTTAGGGTTTTTGAGATAGGGACTCTTGTATGAGAAACCAGAAATATAAATAAATTAAAGAACAAAATGAAAGATAGAAAATAGGAAAAAGGAAGCTATATCTTTTGCAAAAGGGTAAGGAACTAAGAAATAAAATGAGGAAGGGAAAGGGCTGAAAAAAAATTAAGATTGTTGCACACATGTGCCAACTCCTCACAATGAATGCAATCATTATGTATATCAAACATGTACATATATATCATAAAATTTTAAAATATATGATATATATCATCAAATAGAATCCCTCATATTAGAGATAACTGATGTCAACATTTTAGCTATATTTTGTTGTATTTTTTCTAGCCTGGATGCTATAAAACCAGTTTCCTCCATTATTTTGAAGTATCAGTTTTATGCTGACTCATTCTGACTCAAGAAAATCTCTGAACTCCAAAGTACCAACACCACTTTTCATTTTCTTTTCCATATTTCACTCTTATGCAAAACTAAAAATAATGGTAACAAAGGACTATTTGAATATGTGCCATAACTATGGGCAAACTTGAAGGTCTGTTGGTGCTTAACATTTGTTAAAGTTTTGTCTGTTCTTTGTTTCACTACAAGGTACAAGACACTTTCCTAATATGCACTTTTTGCTCCTCTCCTTTAGTTCTTCAGTGGTTTCCAATTGGCCTTTTGATATAAGCCACTCTCCTCAGGAAGGTTCATAGAGATCATCTTGATCAAACCCTGTTTCGCTTTTTGGTCTTGGCTTGTATACCACTCTTCCACACTTTCTGCTCCAGCCATGTTAGTCCTTTGCCCACTGTTCCTATTCCTGAATTACTCCTCCTTTTCCCCTTGCCTGGTTAATCTCCAAATCATCCATCAGACAAGGCCAGGTCTCTTTGCTATGTGCTCCCCCTCTATTCTGATAGTCTGAGCACTTGTTGCATTTTATTGCTTTGGCTTATTTTTGCCTTTCCTACTAGACTTCAACTACTCTGAGAATAATGAACAGGTAAATCTATTTTGTTAACTTTTGTGTCCCCTTGCCCAAGCATAGGCTTACTACAAGTGAATAGGCAATAAACACTTGTTAAATATATTATAAAATATGTAAAAATAAATACATATATAAATGAATAGCAGCTCTAATATATAGTTATCAAGAAAGATCCTTAAGAAAACATGTGCACATATAATTTTTTTCCAGTCAAAGATTTTATAAGTGGCCAGTTTGGTGGAAACATCCACAACACATGACTATTGAAAATTGTGAATGAGACTTACATGCAGCTTTTATAATTGATTCTGTTACTCATAAACTTTCTCAGAGATGATAGAAACTAGGGGAATGATCAAAAGCTTTGTATCTGCAACCCCAGAGAACAACATTAATTTAGCATCTACCATCTTATCACTTATGGGGTAACAGAAGCAACTTAGTAGCGTGAATACCACAAAGCCCTGCAGTGCAGACTTCCTTACTACACCAAACCCTGATAATATAAGCCATACATGCAGTAAACTTCCAGTTATCAGACAAATGGAGCACTGGGGCTTAACTTAAAGGATCAGAAATCTAAAGTTATTCATACTTAGCATACTTAGCATTTTCTCTGGATGTAGTGACCAACTCTGTCTTTAAATGAGAGTAGAGACCTCATATTCCCTGTAACACTACTTTACCTAAGAGAGAGAGACAGAGAGAGGGAGAGAGAGAGAGAAACAGAGAGACAGAGACAGACAGAGACAGAGACAGAGAGGTCCTGGAGAGACTGAAATAATGAAAACCAGCCACTGCTAATGGCATCTAGCATTAGCCTACATCTCACCTAAGCTGCAGCAGCCCACAGCTCCAGTTAGGCCAATTCCCATTCTCCAACTCAAAAATGTAGAGGAGAGAGGGGAAAAGGACATTCCAACACCCTAAGATTGGGGGATTTTTAATCATCTTGTCATATTTCTAAAAGTTATTATGTATGATGAGTTACAAAACCATGAAAATAAATCATGCTCCTATTTGTTACATAAAATGTTTGCTAAAAATTCCCACTTTTTGTTATAAAAAATAAAAGCAAACAACCACAACTCAAAGACAGACTTACCTTTCTACATCCATTTCAACTTTTATTACCATTATTTTCATGCTCTATTTACACTGTTTTTGCTGACATCACACTTATTATCAAGGTCAAGTCATTACTCATGCTGACTAGATACCTGGAAAAAATTGCCTTTCCTTTTCCTTTATACTGCAGATCCAAGCTACTCCACAAGGACCAACTTCCTTAGTTCTACTTAAGATCTTTTCCAACCCCTCCAGTTCACACTGGCCTGCCACTCATTAGTCTTCCTTTGCACTTATAACCAGCATCACACCTTTTGATGACTACACTTTGCTGTGCATTGTCTCACCTGATTCCTAACGTCTCTTTGAGCTCCTTACAGAACTCTAAATCCTTGGAAGAAGAAAACTGTGACTTACACCTCTTTATATTTTTATGACAATATTCACCACAAAAAATATATTGAAAGATATAATAAATAATTGGAACCATCATGAAAGTAGCAGTAAACAAAATGTAAACCTCGGTGGTAGAATCCATAATCTTTAACTTTAACCAAGTAGGAAATAATTCATTTAAGAACACATAGACTAAAGAGAATCTATACACTAGTTTTAACTTTTAAATGGATTTCTTTACAATTTCAGACACGAGATTAAAAATGAAAAGACAAGCCAGTAGAAAGTATGCATTCTGGATTTGAATTTGCAACTACTTGTGAACAATTGCTCTTTAGCTACATTCGAGTTATAAAAAGGATATCTTATGAATGTGTTTTTATGATTCAGAAGAAGACATAAATCCCAATATTAACGTTCCTTGGTGGACTGGGAAAAAGAGGTTGAAAGATGTGCAACATCCATTTAAAACCATCAATGGTGAAATGGGATTTATCACGTCTGTGTGAGTTTGAATTCCCAGGACTCTCCCTTTAGAGTCCCAGTATCCTGATTGCTCAATAATGAATCAAAAACTGTTCTGCATGATCTTTAGGCTATGGAAGATGAAAGTTTGATAAAAGAATAAAATAAATGAGGAAAATTTTGGGAAGTTTGACTTTATTTATATCACTCTAAATCAAAAAGTAGTAACACCATGAGCTGATAATGATATTAACTGCGGCTCAACCCAAAGCAGCAGGCAATCCTAAGTACCCACTACTTCTACACTTGAGTAATACTTAAAAATATTTTAAATACCTGTAATATTTAAAATGAACATTTACAAAAAACCTACAGCTAGTATCATATTTATAGGTGAGAAATGAAAGCTTTCCCAGTAAGATTAAGAAGAAGTTAGTGATGCTACCTCTTACTACTTCCTTCGAATATTGTACTGAATGTCCTACCTAATGCAATATAAGAGGAAAATGAAATAAGCACACAGACTGAAGAAGTAAAACTATGTTTTTTTCACAAATGATGCAATTGTCTATGTATAAAATCTGAAAGAATGAACAAAAGTTTATGGAACTAATATTATATTTTAACAAGACTGCAAAATATGATTAATTTACAAAATTTAATCACATACCTATGTACTAGAGATGAATAACTAGAATTTGAATTAAAAAGCATAACTCCATTTATTCAGATACATATTTAATAAAATATGCACAAGATCTATTTGAAGAAAACTGAATAATTCTAATGAAAAGTTACAGAATTAAGTAGAGAGATAGTCCTTGTTCATTGACAGAAAGACTCAAGATTGTCAAGATATTAGGTCTTCCCAACTTGATCTCTACATTCAATACAATCTCTGTCAAAAATCCAGGCAAGTTATTTTCTAGATTTTACCAAACTGATTCTAAAATGTATATAAATAGTCCAAAGACCCAGTCAAGTAAATGCAATAAATGAAGTTGGAGAATTGACACTACCCACCTTTGACATTTACTGTAAAACAATGGCAGTCAAAACAGTGTGGTATTTATAAAGGAATAAATGAACAGATAAATGGACAAAATAGAGAGCTCAGAAATAGAGCCACATAAATAGAGTTGATGGATCTTTAAAGCAAAAAAGACAATACTGCATAGTGCAATGAAGATAGTCTTTTCAATAAATGATTCTGGACCAACTAAACAACTACATGAAAATTATCTAGATGAATAGTTTACCCTGCCCTCAAAAATTAACCGAAAGTGAACCATAGACCTAAATATGATATGTAAAACTACAAAATTCCTGTAAGACAACATAGGAGAAAAATCTAGATTGCATTGAGTATAGTAATGTGGCGATGACAGTTAAGTTCGATTGTGTCAGCTTCATTGGCCTAAGAAATGCCCAAAGAATTAGTAAACCAAATTTCTGTATGGATTATGGAGGAATGGCTTCAGGTTCTATATATGGTCCATAATCTCTTCCTTTCCAGCACTCTCCCCCGTTATGCTTTCCAGTTGCCATGCAATAGGCTAAGCCTATTTATTTGCTCCCCCATGCCTTTCTGCCATGATGTTTCTGCCATAGACCCAGTCAATTAAATACTACATACTCTGAAAGTGTGAGCTAAGTTAAATTTTTTCTCCTTTAAATTGTTAGTGTTAGATATTGTTTCTCGGCAAAAGGAAAGGTAACTAATACAGATTCTGCCTAGAGAAATCCTTGCTGTAAGTGGAGCTTAGTGGAAGAGTTTGGTCAGGGCTCAGAAGACCAGAATGTTCATGGGAATGCACAGAGTAAAGACAAGGCTCAGCAAGTTTTGGATGAGAATAAGAACTCTATTGGAAGTTGGACTATAGGCCAAGTGTGTTAAACTCTGGCAAAAAATTTGTCTAGTTTTTTCCCATGTGTTGAGACATTACATCAGACTGAAATTAAGGGCAGTGAATTAATTGATCTGGCAGATGAAATGTCAAAGGACCCCAACATTCAGGCGTAGCATGGGTACTATTGATGGCTTTTAGCCAGATTTATAGTGAGAATTGGGGGGGAAAGCATAGCATAAAATTTTGAAAAACTTAAATTTTGGCCCAAAAGTATACATGTGTAAAATTGGGGCCAAAGGAGGTGAGTGCTAAAAGTGATTGGCACCATTAAAAAGAAACCAAGTATTTTGCACAGGGAGAAGAAGAACAATGCCTCAATGGCATCTATAGAATCAATAAGACTCCACATATTTCACACTCTAAGGTGTAAAAGTATAAACCTTTCATTTAAGAAGAAAGTTCCTAAAATACCTGTTTATGAATGGCCTCCTAGGGCATTGATTCATCAGGATTTATTTCACTGCACTCAGTCATCCACACACTCAAGAGCTACATTTCCCATGACCCAAGGAGGTTTAACTACTGCCTACACTGGTGAAAGAACTTGTCATTATTTATGATGCTGGTTTTACCAGCATGCAGAATGCAAGATTGTGGAATCAGTGAGGCTCCCACTCAAGAAAGCCTGAGGAGAGACAAGAGCAGTGCATAATGCAGTGGGCGTGTGACCAAAGTGGAGACCCCAGGAAATGCAGAAGCCAGGAATGTGGAGTATCTGCTAAGGAAAGCTTCAGACCATGAGTGCAACCAACTGAAAAGATAGGCCATGTTAATGACATGCCTGTAGCAATGAGGGTGCTCGAGCCCTCTGGATCACATCGTTTACTGCTGTAGGCCTGAATGTTGGATATTGAGCTGCAGGACTTACTATTTTCCCTGCCAGGTTTCAGTCTTGCTTTGACCTTATTCTTTTCTGTTTCCATATTTCTCCATTTAAGAGTGAGAATGTTTGCCATGTGCTATTGTAACTCTGCAAAAAATCATTATCAAGAGAATGAAAAAAAATCCATAGTCTGGAAAAAAAGATATTTGCAAAAGACAGATAAAGGACTGGCACCCAAACTATACAAAAACCTAAAACTCAACAACAAGAAAATAAATAACCCAGTTTTTAAATATGCAAAAAAATTTTGAATGGATATCTATGAAAAAATGTTTTATGTCATATATATTAGTGGATTGCAAAATAAATCAACGATTTAGTTTACATACCTTTTAGACATTCCCAAGGATGTCAAGCACAAGAACTCTTACTCATTGCCAGCAGGAATGCAAAATGGTACAGCTACTTTGGAACACATTTTGACAATTTCTTACAAAACTAAACACACTCTTACCAGACTATCCAGCAATCACTGCTACTTATCAAAATGATTGAAAAATTATATCCCACAAAAATTCACACAAATGTTTACTTTTATTCATAACTGTCAAAACTTGGAAGCAACTAATATATCTTTCAGTACATAAGTAGTTAAATGAATGGTGCTACATCCAGAACACGTATACAAAATTTTGACTTGCCTGGACCTCATTGAGTAAAGAGAAATTGTCTTGAGCTACATAAAAATTTATAATATAGTAAGCAAACATATGTGTATATATAACAAATTTTCCATTACTTTCACATTTTCATTATAACATTTTAAAAAGAAGCCAACATAAGCATAAGTTGCACAAGTGCATGTGATACCTCATACAGGTTTTGATTTGACTGTGTGGTGATACATTAGGTAAGAGTTAGAAGTCCAGTGGCCCATGCCTACACAGTCTTTTGCTTTTACCTATAAAGCCCATATTCAAGCAGTCATGCATTTGAGTCTTGAAAAATATCACCTAGAATTACATAACGTGTTAAAAGTTTATGATCTTGTGGAGCAGCCTGACTAAATTTCCATTATTTCTTAGTTAATTTTCTAGTTGCTTAGACAAAATACCCAAGGTTAAAGAGGAAAGGTTTATTTTAGCTCACAGTTTGTAGAGGTTTCAGTCCATAGTTGGCTGGGTCCAAAGCCAGGGAGCATGGTAGAGAGGGATGACAGAGGGGTCCATGGCAGGGCAGGCAGGAGAAACAAAACAGCAGGTGCTGGCAGTAACAGCAAGTCTTCCTTCCTCTCTCCCTTTGTATTCCAGCTGTAAGCCTATTGATTGGTTCCAGCCACACCCAGGATGGGGCTTCCATTATCTTAATCCCAGTATTACAGTCTTAATCCACGTTAATACACCTTAATCCATCCACTTTAGAAACTCCATAGCTATGAGCACATGAGGCTTTGGGGAGACATCTAGATAAAAACCATAACACAATGCCACATGCAGCCTGCCACAAGCTATGAGTCAGACACACCTGAATTAAAAAGAAATGTGCTATTAATCCATGACAAGACATGGAGGAAACTTAAGTAGATAGTACTAAGCAATAGAATCCAATGAAAAGGCTACATAATGCAGAATTCCAACTATATGACCTTATGGAAGAAGACAAAACTTTAGAGATAGTAAAAGGATTGGGGAGGAGAAAGAGTTGAATATGAAGAACATAGAGGATTTTTTAAGACAGCAAAATGCATTTTTATATGATAGTATAAATGGCAGACATATATAATTATACATTTATCAAATACACAGAATATATATCAAGAATGAATCCTAATGTAAACTATAGACTTTGGAAAATAATTGTGTAAGTTCATTAATTGTAACAATTGCGCTCTGTGCTACTGTGATAAAGAACATTAATAGTGTTGGGGATATAGATACGTACATAGATATAGATACAGATATACAGATATACAAAATTTTGTATCTCCTACTGTTTTACTCTGAACCTATAATGAAGTGGGCTCAAATACTACTTTATAAAAATCTGGAATACAATTTTTAAAAACTGTATTTAATCTCAAGATTTAAAGGGTTCATATAAGAAACTTCCCTGTGGTCAGATAAGTGTACAAGTGTTCTATTTCCTTCCTGAAGGTGGCGTGTGTGTACTATGGTCAAAGAAGTTTCCCTCATTTGTGGAACACAAAAAAACAAAACAAAACAAAACAAAAAACCACCTTTTCCAGACAGTAAAACAACTCATAAAACTGTCATGAGTAATTCCAGCAGCTCAGTTGAAATGGAAGCCTACTCAAAGCACCTCTGCTTTTCCATGACAGGAGAGGGTGTTTATAGATTAAGATTATAGACTACATGTGAACACTGGAACCCATAATTCAATTTACAGGGCAACCTTAGAGCTGAAAGAATATTCACAGAGTTGACTCTCAGATTTGTTACAGCACCAGGAACTTCATGAGCTAAGAAAGGCCACATATCTGGCAGAGACAGTGGAAAAAACACGAATCTTCAGTCTGCAAGAAACCTGTGACCAATGTCTTAGCCATCAACAGTTGCATTGTGGAGCCTATCTGAATTTAAAGGCAAAATGCCCTAATTAAAAAGTATCTACACTCAACTTTTGCATAAGAATCGCCTCTGAACATGTTAAAATCTCAGATTTCTGGATTTGAGAGATCCTCATGTCAAGAGCATTAGAGGGGACCAGGAGATTACAATGTGATGGTAATGTTTTGTAATTTAATGGAATGAAGGTTACATGAGTACGTACATTTTTCAAAACCTATCTAACTTACTTAAAACTATGTATGTTTAACTGCATATAAATTATACTTCAACGAAGTCAATTTAACAAAAATTACTTCCTAGGAGGCTCAAGTGTACATCTAAGTTTGGGAACAAAAGTTTGACCCTTTGTTACTGGGGGGTGATGAGATTTAAGCACACTTCAGCCACACTGGGACCTTTTCCTTTGGCATTCTCCATTGAGGGAATTTCTGATTCTTAGGCGATCATTGATACGAAGTTGTTTGAATTGTGGATTTTCTGTATAAAAAAACTAAAGCTCAGAAAGGTAGAGAGACTTTTTCAAAGTCATATAATAAAATACCAGCAGATATCACCGAAGAATTTCTAATAGCTTTTTATTTTCTCTTAGTATCACACCTAAAGGAAAGGGACTAGAAAGCAGCCAGTAATTTCTTCTTGCTATATTTTATCTCCTTTATTCTTTATTATCACCCATATAATACAGTTACTTGATTACATGAACCAAGGAAATGAACTGGCATCAAATCTTATAAAGAATGATTAAAAGACATTGTTCATTTACTCATTTGATTAATAATCTATCAATACTAATAGAATGCTGTTATGGTTTACACTAAGGATGTACCCTGAAACTCTCATGCATCAGATATAGAACTTATAGAAGTTCATTGGATCATGGGGGCACTGTATTTATTAGTGGGTCCATCCACTAGTAAGTTTAGTAGCAAGATGTGCTGTTAAAGTAGAGTCTGGTAGGAGGCAGGTCACTGGAAGGTATGACCTGGAAGGATATATGTCCTTCCCAGGATCCTCCCTTGTTGCTCTGCTTCTTGGCTGCCAAAATGTGAACAGCTTTCCTGCATCACAGGCCCTTTCACAATGCCACTTCTGCATTTGATTTTGGTACCAGGAGTGGGGCGATTACTGTCAATATACTAGATCATATGATTCCGCAGTCTTTGGAATTGGCTTATGGCAAGGGCATGAAAAGGTTTGGGGATATTGCCTAGAGAAGTCCTAGAATGCTTTAAACTGAGTTTGATGGGAAATTCTGGTCAGACATCAGAAGAAAAAATTGCTCATAGAAATGTAGATCATAAAGAGCAGGCTCAGGAAGTTTCAGGTGAGAATAAGGACTCTATTGACAGACAAGAGGTCATACGCTCTGACAGGAAATTTTGCTCATGTCCTGAGACTTTGGTGGGGAGAGAACTGAGATTAAAGACAGCAGACTAATTAATCTGGTGGAGGAAATTTAAAGGTATCCCCACATTCAGGTTGTAGCATGAGTACTGCAGGTGGTTTTTATCCAGGTTTATACTGAAAATCAATAGAAAAAATTTTTGAAAAGTATTAGTTTCCCCAGAAAAGAAGTGCATGCAAAGTTGAAGAAGAGGAGAGTTTGGTTGCTAAAAAGATTAGCATTAGTAAGAAACCAAGTGCTTTGCATCAGGAAAATAAGGAAAGATGCTTCAAGGGCCTCTTAGAAATCAGTAACTCCTCACCGTTCATGAACTCAATTGTGTAAAAGTCAGCACCTTCCTGCAGAGTGAGGTCATGAGTTTGATTCTCAGTACCAAAATTTTTTTTAAAAATCAAATGTGTGAAAGTGAAAGGCTTTGCTTTGAGAAAAGAGTAGCAGGTCTACTTAGAAAATTGGTTTCCTGGGATTTGGTTCACTGTATTCAGGTACTCAAAGGCCTCTGCAGGTATAATTTAAGGTAGCCAGCCACTGCTCAAACTGGTGGCAGACCTTGGTGTAATTCTACAGGTATATAGAATATAAATGTTGTAGATTCAGGGAAGGTTCCACAAAGATTTCAGAAAAAGATCTGGGTGGCCAGGAAGTGGGTCTCTAAGAGGGCAGTTTGTGAAGATCTGAGAGTAAAGCTGAAAGTGCAATGGAGCTCTCAAGGAGTCGGAGAGACCAGACGCAAGAAACATCTGAGGAAAGCCACAGGCAGTGAGCCAGGCCACTCTAAAAGAGAAGTATGAGTGTTAGCACAACCAGCAATGCCATAGGAATGGGCTCCCCAAGTCTTTGGTGCTCACATCTCTCCCCAACTCACTCCTGATTTAATGTTAGCCCTGCTGGGTTTTGGTTTTGCTTTGGCCCATTTCTTTATATCTCCTTCCTTTTTGAAATGATAATGTTTACCCCATGCCATTGTGTGTTTGCAGTGTTTAATTTTCTTTTTGATTTGGGCTTACAGTTAAGAGTTTGCCTTGAGTATCAGAAGAGAACTTACTTTGACTTTTCAGCAGTACTGGAACTGGTAAGACTTTGGCAAGCCTTAGAGATGAACTACATGTATTTTCCATAGAAATGACATGAGTCTTTTGGGTGCCAGAGGTCATACATAATGGTTACATCTGGAATATCCCTTCAAACTTCCAAGCACTCAGAAATGAGGCTTTTGGAAGTTCATTGGATCAAGGGTGTGATTCATTAGTGGGTATATCCCCTAATGAGTTCAATAACTGAATTTGCTGTTTGCAGGTGGGACCCAATGGGAGGCAGGTCACTCAGGGTGTGACCTGGAAGGGAACTTCTCTCTCCTCAGTCTCTCCTTTATCTCTCTGCTTTTTTGTTGCTGTTATATGAGCAGTTTTCCCACATTTCAGGCTGTCCCACCACGCAATTTTTGCTTTTGAGCCTGCCAATGATGGACTGAAACACCTGAAACATAAACCAAAATAAACTTTTCCTTCTTTACATTGTGAGTATTGTGTATTTTGTCCCAGCAGGGAGAAAGTGCCTAAGAAAAATGTTTTCTATTCACAGTTCTAGGCACAGGAGATTCCATGGTGAATAAGACAGACATGATCTTTGCCCTCAAAGAGTTTGTGTTCTGATCAACAATGAAAATACAAATAGATGCTATTTCAGACTGTAGAAAGGGCTTGAAGGAAACAAACAGGATGAGTAGCACCATAACGGAAAAAGAGGATCTGTTTTATCGAGGCTCCTCTGGGCAGGCTCTCCTGAGGCAGTGATCCTGAGGGATACGAGAGAAGGTTAGAGACGTGAGACTAATGTACTGTCTCAAACACATCTATGGCTGTTGTCTTAGTTACTTTTCTCTCATTACTGAAACAAAATACCCAATACCCAAAATTAAGAAAGGAAAGATATATTAACCTCACAGCTTGTAGAGGTTTTAGTCCATAATCAGCAGGTCGGCCTGGCACAGGGGCAACACTTCAAGATGGCAAAAGACAGCAAAAGCAACAAGACCAAACAAGAGGGAAAACAAGCCTCTTTTCCTCTCTTAGATTGTATATAGGTTACCCACCCTCAAGTGGGTGCAGCACTCACACCATCTTCATGTCCTCCTCTTACACAGGTTCAGGATGTTTAAAAAGTGAAGACCCTGGCCCCATGCTGAATCACTTAATTTAACTTCTAAACTTCTCAAATTGACACAATGAACAACATCCTAGAGTAGTAAGGGCATGTCCTCTACACCCTAGGATGTAGAACTGCTGAGTTACTTAGTTAAGCTTCCAGACTTCTCAAGTTGACACAATGTATCAAGCATTACAACTGTCCTACGGAGAAGAAGTGCACTTGCTTCACATTGGTTCAGAAGATGAAGCCAGCACTGGTGAGGGCAGAAGAGGCAGAGGTTGAATTGAGATCAGTTTAGGAAAGAACTTCCCGACCTACAGGAAAAAAATTATTACTTAGTTGAAGTCATATATACTGTGGGTTAACTTTTTTTATTTCCAATTTTTTTCCTTACCAACACACTGGGTGATAGTGGAAACAAAATTCATGAGAAGGAATAATATCCCTTCTGTCTTAATTGCTTCCTTCATTGCTAGGGCAAACTATTTGACACCTACAACTTAAAAGAGCAGAGGCTATTTTCACTTGTGTTTTAGAAGTTTAATAATGGCATAGTAGGTCCAGCAAAGGATAAACTGCTCACATCATGGTAGACAGAAGGAACACAGGGAAGGGAGGAGCTGGAGAGGGAAACATCCCCTTCCAGCCTAGCCCCGCAGTGATCCTCCTCTTACCAGACTCCACTTTCTAACAGCAAGTCAGCTATATGTAATTCTTTTGTAATCCAGTTACCTTGTTGTGTAGGTGCATGTACCAATTCCCCATAATCATTATGTACTGCAAATATATGGTAATAAAAACTGAAAAATGTCCCACCTATGAGTGCATGAGGCTCTAGATAAGTATTGTAGCACCTCTCAAGAAGTTTGTATATTTATGTGTAATAGTCATGTATTAGACATTCCAGAAAAGGTATTCTTTCATTGAGTACCACGTGCAAAATTTTGTAAGATTTCCACTTCTGAGCTATTTTAAGGCTAAGCTGAATAATTTATATTTAGCAAATGAATATACTTGTGAATTTTAAAGGTAAATTGTGGTAGGATATCTACAAACCTACAAGACTCTATAATCTTCCAAAAATTCATGGCCTGGCTCAGTATCAGGCACACAACCAATTCCCAATTCATGTTTGCTGGAGCAAAATGAATTTCTTAGTTGGAGCAGAGGCAGGTCAGTTAGGGTGCTTTAACCTTGGAGTCCCTAAGCTCTGCAAATAATCCTTATAATGTTTCAGAAACCATTGGTAAAAGCAAGTAAGGCACTCCAGATTCCAACCCAGTAACTTCAAGTTACTGAAACTTCTCAAATGACAATTTCATGTATTTCCAGTGTAACCAAATATTAGCTATAAATACTCAGGAAGGCTTTTCATGAAATGTTCTTCTAAAGAATGCAACAGAATGATCTTCTAGTGCCTCTTTCTATGAGAATCCTGGATGTGGCTAGGATTTGCTCTCCAAGATAGATATCAGCAGGAGGGGGTAGGGGATGTGTTGCCCATGACCTAGAAATTCTTCCCAGCTTGATTCTCTTCATTAATAGGAAAGTTTCTTGACTTAATTCAGGAAAATAAAGTTACATGGGAAAAGCAGTATCCCTGGTTATAATGTTCCTAAACAAGTGACTCTCCAGAGAAACTACTGAACCTGTACCCTGGGAAGAATATGGAAGAGATAGACATCTTGGATCATTTGAGCACTGATCTTCCTGAACACTAGTGCAGGAAATGAAGTGGGTAAACTCAAAACTGCTTTCCTTCTGGGAATCATGACTTCGTCAAAATTACATGATTACTGACTCCACTTCGCTCCACATGGGGACAATTCAAACTATAATACAGAAAGCAGTAAGGTTCATGCATACTGTAAAATAAAATTCCTACAGGTCAGATACACTCCCATAGTCTGGATGGCTGTTAACCCTGCCACACTGTGTCTCCTATCTCTCATCTTACCCTAAATTCCTAAACTGTTGTTCCATTAAGCCATAAACTACTCAATAACCAGGTCTCCTCTGTTTTTCTAGCACAATGCCTGGCAGAGAGACAGAAGGGTGTTGGGAGAAGAGAGAGAGGAAGAGAGAGAGAAAGAGAGAGAGAGAGAATTTGGCTGGTAAATGTATCATGGATGAATGTCATTTCATCACCTTACTTTGCAGTGCTTAATAACTTGTATAACAGATCACCTCTGTGCCAGGTACTGTACTAGATTCTTCACAAACGTTGTCTCATTTAATCCTAAAACAATCCTATACAGTAGGTCCTACCATCATCATTACTGCCTTAATCATTATTATTTTTACATTGAAAAGCAGGCCTTGACTTGAAACCACTGTCCTATTCCACAGATTGGTTTTAACCCTGTATAAACTATGGGGGTAGTGTATAGAAAATGTGTGCCTTGCTTTGTTCCAAATCAGAGTCAAGGTCCAAACTTCTATAATTGCCACTTTTTTAGCTATTTGAGAGCAATGCTGGTTAAATTAACACATTTGAATAAAGAGAAAAAGGTCAATAGGCAGGAGTGACTTTTCTGCTTCCATTTTCCCTTGCTCCTTTCTCCTGTTTTCCATTTCTGACACAGAACATCTAGACTGAGGTTTCCAAACAAACTAAAGTTATAATGACCAGTGTCTGGATCCCTAGGGCTTTGATACACCACAAAAAAAGATGTTTTATTTCTAATCTGATAAGATAAAATTGTGACAAATTTATATATGAATTCCACATCTTAATTTATGTTTTTAAGAAAGCAATCATTCATTTTGCTGGGCACTGGGCTAAGCACTTTGGGTGTATTATCTCAGTTAATTATCAAGACAACAAACACTCCCACTGGTTTAAATTGTTATCCTTGGCATCTGTGTAATAAATTGGCTCCGGGGAAGGTGATCAGATAATAGCCAAGAGCTGTGCATTCACTGACAACAAAGAATAAGTGAAAAAGCTTCAGGAGTTGATTTTTATCAAAAAAGGCAAAAGAACTGTTTTCCTTGACAATATGTGTATCTATCTTGATCAGCCCCAGTGAGCCAGGCTGTTTTCAGGGTTTCAGAGCCCTCTACATGAATGCATAAGCAGCCATTGTAGACCACTGTGCCTTGAATTGGACGAAGGTGGCTTTATGGATAAACTTGGTGAATCTGACTCAACAGTTGGTAAGCAGATGACATCTTTGTGCTCTTCCTCCAGTGCGGCTGTACCGCTGGGCTTGCAGCTCAGTAAGAACATGAGGCTGGACTTCAGTGCTGACTAATCCCTACACCGACATCCCTAACCCATCTGCATAACACTGTGCGGCAGGGTCTCCATCAAGAACAACAACGGTATCTCCAAAGATAGCTCATGGATTCCAGCTCAGCCACATGGATTTGGTTGCTCTAATTATGCCTGACAGAATGCAGATTGCATTTTACCATTTAAAATTAGGGTATTTTCACAAAATCCAGATTTCAAGATCTACTTCAAAATTAGAAGCTCTGGCTCTGTATTCCTACATAGCTAACTGTATTGGAACTTGAAAGTAAGGCCTACTTTGTGGGTTATTATTGTATTTTTGCTTTCTATTACATCTTGGATTTCATATCAGCACACAATGGGCTGCCATTTTCTTTTTTTTTTCATTTTTTTCATTTTATTTTCTTAATTATTATTTTACTAAGTTTTTGAATAGGTCATACTCATGTCAGGTACAAAATTCAAAACCTATAAAAGGGTATAAACACATTGTCTCCCAGTCAGTCAGTGCTCCTTCCTCCTCCAGAAGTGACCATTTTTACTAGTTTTTATGTGTTCTTCCATTGCATGTTACATGTACAATGCACACACAAGCAAATTCTCATGCAGGGTTTCTAAAACACCAGCAATCACAAGATGTACAATGTGTTTTTCCAACAAATAAATACATGAAAAAAATGTTCAAAATCACTAATCATTTGAAAGATGAAAATTAAAACAATGCTAGATTTCCTCTCACTCCAGAAGGTTCTCAACAAATTAACCAATAACAAATGCTGGCAGGGCTGTGCAGAAAAAGGAACCCTTTTCCACTGTTGGTGGGTGTGTAGGCTGGTGCAACCACTGTGGAAGTCAGTGTGTAGATTCCTCACAAAACTAGGATGAGAGGGTCCATTTGACCCAGCTATTTCCCTTCTTGCTACCTTCCTAAAAGAACTAAAAGCATTATAGCACAGTGATATATGTGAATCCGTGTTTATAGCAGTATAGTTTGTAATAGCTAAATCTTGGAAACAACCTGAATGCCCATCAACTGATTAGTGGATAAAAATGACATGGCTTTTTACACAGTGGAGTACTACTCAGTCATAAAGAAGAATATATGAGATATTGATAGCTAAATGAATGGACCTAGAGATCATACTCTTAAGTGAAATAAATCAGACACATATGTGTAAATATTACATTGTCATTCTGGTGTGAGAATCTGAAAGGATAAATAAGAACCAAAATGCATAATAGATATTGTGAAATAGGAAGTGATTGTCCAAAGGGATAGGGAAATGGGGGGTGGAGATGGAAGGAAACAAAGTATAAAATGGAAACAAATTAGGGTAAATAAGGAGAAGAGGAGTTGAAGATGGGGGGAGAATGGGAAAAAAGAGGAACAAAGATATATCATGTACAGGTACAAATTCCCTATGCTGAGTGTGATCATTATATATATCTAAATTGTACCAATAAACTTAATTATTAAAAATAAATAAAATAAAATGAGATGTATCATTTCATGTTGATTAAAAAAAGAAAAAAACTCAATAAATATCATGACAGCATACTTTAAAAATTTTCCTACCCAACTCACTAATCAGTCAAGCCAGACCTTCACTGTTTTGAAATTTGTATAATCCATTTCAAGGGGCTGGATAGTTTTATTTGATTTTGCAGTAGTCCTTAGAGTATGACAAATAGTCCTTTTACACACACCTCAGGATGGAAATGTAACATGGCTTTATCTACTTGTAGATGTCTTTTTCCTTTAGGTCTTAGATTTAATTGTTCAGTTTTTGCTTTGATAAATATATCTATTTTTCTAATTTGTTTTGGTATACAATTTTATTTTTTACAGATGTTGTCTTCAGTTAATTCCCATGTGACCATTGCAACTGTCAATTTGATTAGATTTTTAAAACCTAGCATATTAGTGAAACATATTTCTGGTTGCATCTGTGGGATGTTTCTAGAGACTATTGGCAAGTAGGCCAGCAAAGTGACAGGGGACCACTCAGCCTGACAGTGTAAAGCACCATCCAGCAGGCTTGCAGCCAGAATGGAGTGAAAGAAGAAGGAAGAAGTCAGCCAGTGTTTGAAATGCCCCATTCTATTTCAGGGGGTTCATCTTTTGCTATTGCCATTCTCTGTGGATATTAGACTCCACTTTCTTCAGTCTATCAATGCAGGCTTATACCTTCAATTCTTCAGGGAACTTGCAGGCCTTCAGACTTAGACTAATACTTCATCCTTAATCTCTCTTGTTCTCTGGCTTCCAGCTTCTTGGACTGAGCAGTGACTGAATCCTCTCACTCTCCTTTTCTCTCTCTTTCTACTTCCTGAATGCCATAGGATGAAGTTTTCCTCCACTATGCTCTTTCACCATTTTGTTTATGCCTTGGAGCTAGCCAACCATGGACTGAATTCTCTGGAACCATGAGCCAAAATAAACCTCTTCTCCTTAAATTTTATATTTGTCACAGCAACAGGAAAGACAATAACACATCCCAGCACTTCCTATTGTCTTACATGGGACGGGTTCATTTATGTTACTTGTTTGACCTTTATAGATGTTTGAGCTAGCAACGCCTGGACTACTAGACGAGTGGTTGCACAATGAAACTAGCAGCCTTGTTGTGAGTCCATTTGCTGTGAGAGGTAGTGGATGTGGCTAAGTATAGAAAGAAAAACCTTCTCAATAAGGTCTTCATAGCTATGCACACAGCCTCAACTAGAAAGTGCCTATTGCAAGCCTGCACATGGCCCAGAGTTGCTGGTGTTACCTGACATGAGAACTTCTGATTTGTGGCTTGATTCACTTTCCTCTTCCTTATAGGTGATGCATCTAGGTTGCTAGTGGGAGATATAAGGAAGGAAAGTACAATCATATCAGTACAAGACAATCCAATAAAGAGCAAAAGTAGAATTTAAGCCTGATAATAGCTTCTGTGTTTACACTAAACATATAACAACTTTGGTGAAAACCGACATGGCTATTATAGGCAGATACATGTATGATCTTTAATTTGTACCCTGTACTTGAAAGATGTTCTTTAGATAACATTTTGAGGTATGAGTTCTAGTCCCTTTCACCTCTGTGCATCTTTCAATGAGCTGCTCTCTGAGACTCAGTTTATAGTCTAGTCTATGTAGTGATGGACTCAGACTAAAATTTAGGTCAGGGTTCTGAAACCTTATATATATATTAGATGTCTTTAAATACGAGTGATTCTGCCTAAAACCACAACACATTCACAGACTCAGCATTGTGCTCCCAGTAATTCCTATACACTATTGTTTAGTATTTGCCCAGGATATACATCCTGGGTTCCACTGATTTACTCTTGCATCACTGTCACAGAAGCAGAATTTGGTAGTGCTGAGCAGCAGTATATCAATTATATTTCTCCACCTCCTTGAGAAATTAATTACAAAACAACCTTGTAGAAGATATCCATGCCCCTGATAGCAAACCCATTTCCTCTGACATCATGAGACAGGGACCTTTGGACACATGCCAGATGCTCCCTTTTATAGCACCTGTGCAGCCAGGGCCCAGATACAAGATTTGTTTCTGACCTAGATTAAGAATTGGAAACTTGTAACACAAAAGAGAGAAACCACTTATAAAGTGTTCTGGTAAAGATGACCCAGGGGCAACAGCCCCACTTGGTCTCTTTGGAAGCCCTGGTGGAAACTCAGTCTGAACTGGAGATGTTGGCTGTACAATCTGTGACAGGTGGGCCCAGTGCCAGCGACAGGGATCTCTTCACAGAACAGGTTCGCTGTGGCAGGCTGGGCATCATGCTTGGCTGATTATCTAGCCTGAACCAAAATTCTGTGAACAATATCCTCTAAAATTGTACTGTATGTTTAAGTTACCTAGGGTTGGTTTCTACTGCTTTCCACTAAAAAACAGAGTGACACAAACATTATTCTTCTTGAATGAATATAATGACTTGGAAATTGTTTTCCAATCATACAATTTTTGGGAAATTAACCATCACAGTAATTTAGATGAAAGAGGAATAGATGGCAGAAACTGTGCAACTTAATGAAACTATGGCACTGTACTTCCCTTCATGTCCGTAAAAAACTTGTAAAGTAACAGCAAAAGTGATCATGCTAAATAATGACAAGACTTTTGTGCTAGTCTCTCATCATTCCATCAATTATTCTCAAATGACGTATTTATTTAAGCTTCATTTAACATTTGAAATTTTCCAATGAAAGAGTATGTACAAGTCACATAGACATTTTTGAGAAATTTATAGAAGAGATAGGTTTTCCTTTTGAAATAAGACATTTCAATAAATGTTATGAGTATTACTACTGTGCTAGTGTAACAGAAAATGGTGCCTTGGTCAGTTTATTTGAGTTTCTTAGTTGCCCAGGTAATAGTTTCTGTTATAGTTCCTGTTACTACTGTCTCCTAGAAATGGCTGATCACTGCGATGCATAGTTGGTTGCTATGATGCATATGGTAAGAAGCAATCAAAGACAGCCAAGTACTCTGCCTCAGTACCTCCCCTTTACAGACCCCATAAGAACCTCCCTCCCTGACCATGGGGGTCTGACATTGTTATAAGGATTTTTTCCTTGTCAGTGTCCATCTGATGTTAAATAAATCTGCCTCCAAATCCTAGGTATAGTTCCAGTGTTTCTGCTTGCTGTTGCACTAGGGGAAGAAAGAATTATGTGAAACTATTTTTAGTCAGGAAAAGAAGTTTATTGACTGGGTTGAGTTATTTTCAATAAGGCAAGGTGTGATTAGGTTGTCTCTGAGAATGTGCAAGGTTTCTTAGACAGCAAAGAGTTGAAATAGAGTTATTTCTTTTATTCTCGAAAGACATTATGACATGAGTGCAAAGCTTTTTTGTGTTTCCTAAGTTTTCTTCTACCAGAGTGGATAAACAATTTTTCTGTAGGATCTAACAGCTCTAAATTCAGCTGAATTTTATTGTCGTCCCTCATTATAAAGAATTGGTGCAGGTCTTGGTCTGTTTTCTGTTTCTATAACAGAATATCTGAGACTGGTAACTTATATAAAGAAAAGAGGTTACCTTGGTATTCAGTCTACTTCCCCTAATATTATGAGACAATTCTGGAAGCTAGAACATCTAAGATTAAGCAGCCACAGCTGGTGAGGGCCTCCTAGTACTTCAATTCACAGTGGAAAGTGAAAGGGCAAATGGGCATATGTAAAAGGGAAGCAAGATGAGGTGGATTTACTTTTTAACAACCCACTCTTCCAGTCCCACAAGAAAGGGAACTCACTCACCAGAGAAAAACAGTCCATTCTTCAGGGCTCTGCCCCATGACTCCAACACTACCCACTAGGTCTCATCTCCAACACTGCCTCAGTGAGGAATTAAGATTGTAACACATGACATTTCTTTGAGGGAAACACACCCAAATTACAGCATTCACCAAGTTAGAAATTTTCAGGTTGTTTTTTGTTTTGTGTATCATTGCCTTGTTTCCATGGTGAGAACTTAACTGGAAAACAAGTGTTTGTTCAAGTCTAATGGGAACTTATAAGGCAGGATTGGTAAGGGTATAGCACAGAAACCCTTCTGTGGCAAGAACTTTGCATCAGGCTTAACCAAGGGGTATGGGTTGAGAGACTGAGGAAAGCTATGTGTGGAGAGAGAAAACAGTTCCTTCACCATGCTGCTCTGCTACCAGAACCACCAAAACTAGGAAGCAGGCATTTGTGATAACAAGGTGTGGGGTTTACAGTCATGTTTCTCACCATAAACATTGAAAGCTTTTCCTGGCAAGCCAAGCAGAAAACTTCTCTGACCTCAATCTTCATCTCCTGTATTTCCCACACCAAATATTATTTCAATTTTTAAGGAACTATTTTACTCTGCTGTGAAAAAATACATGCCCACAAGGAAATAAGAGAAACTCTTATGAACGAAACCTGAAACAAAGAATCCTGCTAAGATAATTGAAAAGAAAATAGAACTGTTCTGAAAGTTCAATTTAAGATTAGTCTTTGGAATGGAAAGCACATTTTTTCACAGCAACCGAGTTATAAATGGTGATTGGGTTCCCAGATGAGCCCACAAAGGACTACTTAACTCACAATATTCCTGGAAAATCAATCATGTTGTCCCAGCCATGCATAATATTTTCATATCACTAGCTATTTTTTAACTATATGTGTTCACTTTCTACCATAAAACTCACTAGAGGTAATTTTTAAGATGAAGAAAAGTATAAATTTAAAAAAACCTCTCCAGAGGACTTCCTCCAAGATGGATGCCCA
>RJWM01017872.1:0-42190 GCA_004363535.1 Dasyprocta punctata | reverse complement strand
CTCATTTATCAAATCTTGCACAAAAATAAACAATATTAATAAGCTTATATCTATATGATGAATTGAATCAAAAATTAATACCCTTCCAAAACTGAGAGCAATATGTTCAGGTGGGTTCACTGGTAAACTCTGCTAAACTTTAAGAAAGAAATTATACTTAGTCTCTACACTCTGTTGCATAGGGTAGAATCAGACAAGACATTTTCTAACTCATTCTGAGACATCACTCTCATACCCAAATTAGCAAAGACACTACCAAAAACCTACGTGTCAATATTTCTCATGAATATTGATGCAAAAATGCTCAACAAAATATTAACAAACCAAATTCAATAATATATAAAAAGAATTATTACTATTGTCAAGTGGGATTTTCCCAAGTGTGTAGGACTGGCTAAAGAGAAGGGTTCCTATTCAGATTAGGGAAAGGACAATTATACCCCCTTGTTTTAGTTACTTAAGTCTCATTACTGAGACAAAATACCTGAACCCCAAAATTAAAGAAGGAAAGGTTTAAGTAGCTCACAACTTGTAGAGCTTTTCTGTCCATAATCAGCTGACTCCAAAGCAAGCTGGCATGGCAGAGGGTAACAGTTCATAGCAGTAGAAGACGCAGAGCAACAAGAGCAGAAAGGGGGAAGGGCAAGCCTCTTTTCCTTCCTTAGATTATATGTAGGCTACCCACCCTAAAGCAACCTCACACCACCTCTGTGTTTACAAAGTGAGGACCCTGGCCCTTTGCTAAGTCACTTAGTTAAACTTCTAAACAACTCAAGTTGACACAATGAGTCAACCATTACAACATCATAGGGTATAAACAGCCCCCCAAGGGCATCTCCTCTACACTCTGGGATGCTGAGTCACTTAGTTAAGCTTCTGAACTTTCCAATTCTTAAGTTAACACAATGTATCAACCATTATACCCCTCTCAGTCCTGCTTTTTGACATTGTACTGGAAGTTCTAGCAATAAAATAAGAAAAACAGATGAAAATTATTCAACTATCTCTGTTGGCAGAGGATATGATTGTTTATGTAGAAAATCTGAAATTTCTGATAAAGCAAAACAAACCCCCCAAATTCTCACAGCTGATAAGTGATTGTAGTGAGGTTGCAGAATATGAGGATCATACATAACAGCAATCAGTTTTCTATACACCAGTTATGAACAAGTGGCATTTGAAATTAAAAATACAATTTCCTTTTTGTGTACTATTAAGTATCCCCCAAAATAAAATACTAAGGTATAAATCTAGCAACATATGCACAAGATCTACATAAAGAAAGCTATAAAATTCTGATAAAATAAATAAAAAAGAACCAAATAAATGGAGAGATATGCCACGTTCTTAGATAGGAAGGCTCAATATTTTCAAGATGTCAAGTCTTCCCAAATTGATCTAAAAATTCAAAAGCCCAGCCTGGACTACACAGGGAGATTCTGTCTCAGACAAGTAATGCAACCACAATCAAAATCCCAAAAAGTGTTTTGTGGGCTAACTGATTCTAAAGTTCATATGGCAAGGCAAAAGACACAATATTGAAGGAGAAGAACAAAGTTGGAGGGCCGATATTAACCAATTTTAAGAGTAGAATAAACTTATGGTAACTAAAACAGTGTGGTATTGACAAAAGTATAGACAAGTAGATCAATAGGACAGAAAAAACCCTCAGAGATAGGCCCACGGAAATATAAATGTAGTTGACTGCTTTTAACAAAGGAGTATAGTCAAGACGCTGAAGCTATGATAGTTTTTCTTAACAAATAATACTGGAACAACTGGACATTTACACACAAAAAGCTGGTTCCAGATACCGATCTTACACTCTTCACAAAAATTAATTCAAAATGGATCACAGATCTAAACGTAAAATGCAAAACTAAAAAAACCTAGAAGATAACATAGGAAGAAATATAGGTGACCTTGGTCATGACAGTGACTTTCTAGATACAACACAAAAGGCACATTCCATGGAAAAAGTTGATACGCTAAACTTCATTAAAGTTAAAATTGTATACTCTGCAAAAGTCATTATCAAGAAAACGAGAAGACAAACCACAGACTGGGGAAAAGGGATTTGCAAAAGACACTTCTGATAAAAGACTATTATCCAAAATATACCAAAAAAAAAAACTCTTAAAAATCAATAGTAAGGAAACAAACAATTCATTTTAATGTTAAAGACCAAAGACTTTAACATTATACAAAAAATGCTAAACATCATATAGCAATGCAAATTAAAACCACAGTAAGATACTGCATTCCTATTGGAATGGCCAAATCCAGAACATTGATGACACCAAATGCAGGGAAGGATGTGAGAAACAGAAATTATCATTTATTGTTGGTGGTAATGCAAAATGATACAGTCACTTTAGAAGATACTTTGGCAATTCTTTCAAAGTTAAAGATAACCTTGTCATACAGTCCAGAAATCTTGCTTCTTGATATGTACCCAAATGATGATGAAACATGTGCACACTAAAATGTTCATGTGAAAATTAGCAGCTTTATTAACTGTTTCTAATACTTGGGAAGCAACTAAAATGCCCTTCAGGAGGTGCATTGATAAATCACCTGAGTTTCATCACGACGTTGAGATATTATTCAGTACGAAAAAGAAATGAGCTATCAAGCCATGCAGAGACATGAAGGAACATCAAAAGCATATTAATTAGTGGAAGAAGCCAATCTTAGAAGGCTACAGACTTTATGACACCGACTAAGAATAAGAAGAGGAGGTCACCGGGGAGAGGTAGAACACGGAGGATTTAAATCCTATCATTATACATCCATGCACATCCATAGCATGTATAATACCAGCTGTAAACCTTAACATAAACTCTGGATGTGGGTGGTTATGAAGTGACCCGTGAGTTCATGCACATAGCAAGTGTTCCACTTTGATGAGGGAGCTTAGTAATGGAGGAGGCTATGCATGAGGAGGCCATGCAGTATGTAGAAAATATCTGCACCTGTCTTTAATTTTGTCGCAAGCCTAAAAGTTCTCTAAAACAAGTCCAAAAAAGAGTATAATTGAGTATCTATGTTAAAAAATTCAAGGTGACCATTAAACAAATGGAAATAAAATCAGCAAATTCCAAGCCACCAAAACAAACAAACAAACAAAAAATGCAGAGAAATAAAGACCAACAAGAAAAAATAGATTTTATGCATCTATTAGTTTTCAGTCCCACTTAGACTTTGTGCAATATTTACTTACTCCTCGCAATTGCTCTTCCCTCTTCACCTTCACGATTCACTCTTCTATGCAGAACACGGTGGCTTTCTATTCTGCTATGGGCACTTGTGCACCAAGGTCATCCCTTCTTCTAAATGCTAAGTCCCTTAAAGGAAGACTCCCATCTTATAAATCCACATCCAATACGTTATCCTTCACATGAAACACTTGGCACCTGGTAGGTGCTCAACCAAGCTGAAGTCTCCCACATATTATGATAACCGCAGTCATGAATCTAGTGACAATAGCAATAGATACAGGGAAACCCACCTGAGTGTGCACACTCTGCACTTCTGCAGGACCCGGCATTCCAAAGGACTCCACATTTGGTTTAGTCTTCTGGTGTTACAAATGAAATCTGCCTTGAAATTCTTGTTAACTTTGAACGAGGGATCCCAAATTTTCATTTTTATATGGAATCCTATTAATTAGGTAGCCAGTCCTCACTACATAATATTGTCTCTGCAAATATCCATATATATGGGCAACTAAACAATACGTAGACGATAAGGATACACAGACAATCCAAGGACACACAGACAATCAAATGATAGTTTTTCAAAGATTAATTGAAGAAAGGAGAAACATGAATCTTTAAGTAGGGCCAACTCAAAATAGCCTTGAACATACAGCTGCGTTTGCGTAGCCTTCTCCACTAAGTTCTTAATAAAGATTAGCTCAGTGACATTGCAGTGTAAACCAGAGGAGTGTTCACAGCCTTTTACCACACAGAAATGTCCTGTAGCCTTCAAAATGTCCTAAGTTTCACGTTAGAACCATTTTCTTTCCTTCTCCTGTCCCGTCCTGTACCGCAGTCTCTTCCTCCCCCACTCCCCCCTTCCTGTCTCTTTCTTTCTCCCTCTCCTTTTCTTTCTCCTTCCTTTCCTTCTCATCTTTTTCATTGTAATTTATATTACAACAAGACTTGAATTTGCCTGGTAGCCTTTAAAACAAAAAAGAAAATGTCATCCTCCACTCAATTTCCCCACATACTTGTGAAAGTCTATAAAGATATTTTTAAATTTTTCCAAAGAAGATTGAGAAGGTTCCCTAGAATGAATGGAGACAGAGCCACCAAGCCCAGGCAGGGACACTGCCCACAGACTTCCATGTGTTAGGAGTGAGCCAGACGCCACCTCACTCCTCTCTCCCCGCTTTCCACAGGAGGAAGCAGCAGCCCCTGGCCTGCTCAGGGCCCTGTCCCGGGCTGCACACACCCAGCTGGTGCCCCTCGCGCCTGCTCCCCAGCCCCAAGCAGGCCGGCCTGTCTCCCCTGCCCGTGCTCCCAGCCAAGCAACTCGCAGAGCCGCAGCTGTGAGACCTGGGGCCTGTCCAGCACCGAAGCAGTTAACTTTTAGGAAGACCCAGAGAAAGAAAAACAGACTGAGAACTGCCTCACTCGGGAGGAGGGTTAGAAAATGAGGCTGTTGCTGTTGTTTTCATTGTGTGCGCTCTAATCAGGGAGAGTAAGAACAATAATGCATGTAATGCTGATTTTGGAACGCGTCCATGCAGCTTTTCCCAGGCCGGGCAGCCTTGGGAACCACTGATAGAGGGGCACGCCAGGGGCACAGCCTCAATCACCAAGCACAGGGCAGGGCAGCCTTTTCTGTGGATAAAATATGTGAGGGATGACAAGAATCTTCCCAGCATGGGAAGTGGGAGCAACAAAAAATATACAACAGGGGAAACTGGAAAGGAGCGGCCAGCGCGGCTCGGCAGCAGGACACGAAATGGGAGCCAGGGGATCGGTCTCCTCCTACCACTCCGCTCCGGTTGCCTTTTTTGTTTGTTTGTTTCTCTTTCTGCATCCAGCGTGCCCTGTGTTTCTTCCCCACTCCCTTCCCCCTCAGATCCCTCTGCCACACTTTGAAGCTGAGATGAAAGCCGTGTGTTGTGGCTGCTGGCACCAGGCAGGCACAGGGAGACGAGCGAAGTGTGCTTTAGTTTAAGATGCTCTGCTTCTCTCCCGGGGGACGCGGGGGACCAGCTTGAAACAATACCCGGCGTTTTGCTGGAGCACATACTGGTGGTGATCTAGGATTCAAATGCGGTCCTCGTTTTTCAAAGTTTCTGTCTCCAAGGAAAAGGGCATAGCTGGAACGTGGCATCCTTTCTTCAAGGGAATGCATATAACTCCGAGGGCTTGGGGGTGGCATCGTTTAATAAAATAAAACAGCAGCCAAGCACGCGAGTTTCTGGTGCCGACACATTAGTGGACCTCAGCTAATCAGAGTGTCGTGGACGCAGCTCGCTGCGTTCTGAGTAGCGCAAGCAAGCTGCGCGGTAATGACTGCTTCTGATTTACTCACGTATTCAGTTACCAGACTGCATCTAAAGATTCAAGACTCCGAGTTAATTCTGAATTTCAGCTAAACAGAGATAAAAGTTTAGTGTACATATGTCCCTCATGATATTTAGAATAGCTTTATACTAAAAATTCACTAATCTGAGATTCAAACTTAACTAGCATCTTACGTCTTATCAGGCAACTGTGTCTAGTTATGACAGTTTTCAAATCACCCAGCTTTTTAAAAAATATTTATGCTAAAATATTTCAAAGAGCCTAATGTTATAATGTGAATTTATTTGAGATTCATCGCATTGGAACATGGGAATGATCAGCAAATCATTCCCGGTGCAGCACAGACTGCATGTGACAGTCAACTTGTCCCTAAATACACACACTCATATTCAACTCCCGGATCTGCACACATACATGCGAGTGCATTCAGAAATATGGATGCCCACACGCGCACACACATGCACACACACAGATTTGTCTGTGTGTTTTCTTAAAGATTCTATGTAGGTATTTTTTCCTATCAAAGAAAGGATAGGCACTGATGTGTTGCTTAGAACATTGGAAGTCAGTATTTAAAATCAATTCCTCTCTTAGGAACTACATACAGATCCCGCTTGGCCATGACTTTAAACTATAATTGCTTCATCAAATTGCAATAGCTCATCAACTCTGAGGCATAATTATTTTTGCTTAAAATTTTTTCCTCAATTTATCTACTCAGTGTTCTGAGATCTGATGTCATTCTTTTATATTTCCTTAAGAAAATCCATGTGTTTATTACATGTAAAATCAGCCCAAAGGAACCACTAGAAAAACTCACTGCTTGGTCCTGCATGCTACTACCTTTGCAGACCTCACATGGCCTTCCTATCTGTGTGATCCTGGGTTCCGTGAGGGTGGACAGGGTGGAAGGCCTGATAATTTTGTCCCTTACCACTGCTATCCCTGAACATGACTGTGCTCGGTGAATTTCCAGTTCATGAAAAATGAAAAGGAGGAAGCTAAAACAAAGTTTAAGGTTACAAAGGGGACAGTACTGAAGAAGATTTGAAGATGTTTTGAAGTCCCAATCCCAGTGTATATGAAACTCAAGTGGTACTTAAGTGAGTCATGAACACACTCAGACCTGTAGTTAAAGACTGATGAGTATCATTCAGGGAGCCTTGTCCTCTTTAGACAGCCATTTCCCTTCCAGACAGTACTATTTTTTGACTAAGCAAAGAGTGTTTTATAAGAAAACTGGCTCAACATGTTACTCAGTTTTTCAGTGTAAGTTTACTTCTGTTTTTTCTTCAATAAACAACAGTGTTAGTTATTAAAGATTGGCCTGAAGGTTTGGCCATACATAGTGAACTGCTGCCTACCTTCATACAGAAACAGACTGAAATCTGCCCTTAGGATGAGCAATTCGAAGTGGCCATCAGTTCAAACCTACTTCTAACAAGACAAATGTGAGCTGTAACCACTTGGGCTGTCTCTGTAACTCCCTTCTGGTTTCTGTATATCACTTCTTTTCCACTAGCTGTAAAAATAACCCACCTGTATGGCAGGGCAGAGAGTTCTGAACTTTTTCGTCTAGTCTACTGCTGCCACCCAATCCTGGAATTACATGTAACTAACTTCTGCAAAAACAAGATGTGTTTTAATTTTCTCTTTCAGCACCAAAAGAGATTGCTAGCACATTTATTTTACTTAAATATACTTTGAGGTAAAATAACATGATCTCATCTTGATGATAAACTTAAACCTTGATGGCATATGGGAAGCTGGATACTATCAGAGATCCTTAATTAATCCAATTTTCTAGACAGTCGATATGACTTCTTAAGTGAATCCAAAAATCTATGTTCTTCATAAGAATGGAAAAAAATAGCTATCTATGTCTTTGCCCCACTATTTACCACCGTCCCATGTTCCTTGCCATCTCCACTTTTCTGATTATCAGAAAGATAACACATTAATTCAACTAATAAATTCATTACCTGTTTAGCTAGTAAAATTGTATGGTGGAGTAAGAGTCAGAAAAATCAGTTCTGGTTTTAACTGATTTTACTTGAACAAGCCTATTTTCCACTTGTAATGGTGAGACCCAGAAATACGACAATTTCTTTGATATCAGTTTCCTCCTTCAAAAAGTGAGCATGAAAAACCAGATGCCTCCAAATTCTGTCCTGAAATTCTGATTCAATATTCATTTGCATCGATACTGTGTTTTCTGTTCCAAGTAACAGAAGACAATGTTTGTGCCAACTGATTGCACTTATATTTAAAAAAAATCTTTCAGTGGTACTGGAGAGCAAACCCAGAGCCTTGTACGTGCAAGGCTAGTGCTCTACCACTGAGCTACATCCCTTGCCATAAACATGTTTTCATAGTGATGGCTTATTCTTAGAAAAATTGCCTCCAAATCAGACACATTTTAAAGAAAAGCAAAAAGAGGCACCTGTAAAGAACAGAAACTGTCAACAATTCAGTCTGTGAATCCTCTACTTTGGGAAGTGAGAATTTATAAACATTGAATTTGTGCTATGGGATTTTTAAATGAGGATAATGCCTGAATGTAGAAGAAAATCTATTCACTCAAACTGTCTCCCCACATGTGGGTGTCACAAGTTCCAGCATTTTAGCTGCATTGGAGTACACACTCCATCCAAAGAAAATGCACAACTTTTTTTAAAAGCATAAATTACTCTAGTACTGCTTTCAGCAGTATTGTCAAATATGAAAGGACTTGGACCAATTATGGGATTGATACGGCATATGGCAAATGCTGTTCTTTTAGGGAAAAAATGCAAAATATGGAGATGGAACCAGGAACCAATCAAGGGAATATCTAAAGAATGAAACAAACATCTAGTCTGTTGATCAGAACCAGGACCCCAGGATTATTGTGGAGAAATCATTGAAATCATCAGTCGGGTCTAGGAAGAGTAAAAATGACAACCTGGATAAAAGGATTCAGGGAGAAATTGCACAACAAAAGCATTGCTAGGCAGCTGTGAGAGTCTGGAGTTGTCTCTCAGAACTGTGAGCCTTTGGGGTCAGCTCTTCTCTCTGCAGTTCCCTGGCAAGGGAAATCAGACTTCTCCCTACTCACCATTTTTGAGTTCAAGTTTCAGAACTCTGGAGACAGGGAAACAAGAATTGGCTCATTTACTTGATAACTATTTAACAAAGACTTACATGAACAGGTGGCACAGGGGCCTTACACCTTGAATGCTTAACGCATATGAGTTAGGTAAAAAAAACTTCCTCAATATCCTGCCCTTCTTGAATTTGGGGAAGTTTATATGCATGTTGTTTACAAGCTTCTATCACTAACTAATAACACACTATTAGTGTTTTTCACTTTTCCATGTAAAAGGAATTGATAATTTTGTATGGTAACAATTTCTATCCAACTGGACTTTATTAACTTCCACAGTGATGTCTGCGTTACAACTGCCTTGTCTCTTCCCAAGTTCTAACCTACACTTCGTGTGAAGATGATTCTCACCTTCAGAAAGTTTCCTTCTTCTCTGTATCTGAAAATGATGACTGTAAATCTTCAAAATGACTATTTCCAGTATCTACTGATGAAATACTTGCTTGTGAAATTTGAAAATGTACAAAGTATCAATTTGTTTAAAAAAAAGAACACAGGTTCAATCTAGAAAACTTCAAAGTAACAGACTTTGGGAGCTCAGCTAGGTAAATAAACTTTTCTCTCATTTCCAAGTGGAAAAAGTAGGTAATAATAGATGTCAAAATACTTGGTTCTTCAAGAGATTCTAGAAGCTTCTAATGACATCAAAGCCCTTTGTCTCTCATTTCATATCTTTTAGGTATGGAGATGAATACAATTACACTGCTCTTTTTGTCCATAAACTTTTAAAAAATGTATTTATGGCAATTATGATGGTACTTTCACCATAGTTTTTGCAAAATTCTCACACAAAATTTTAGCAGTTAAAAAATTACTGCTATTACCACTAATAAAAAACTTTGACACTTTCTGGTTGTGTAATCCTCGGCAAGTAGTTTTATAGTAATTTCCTCATCTATAAAATGAGTGAATTGAGACCTGTCTTAATTAATTAAAGATGACGGGTGAAATGTTCAGGATCTAGCCAATACTCCAGGAATTGTGATGGGATGGTGGCAGTAGAGGGAACAGTTAGACTGTTAGAAGATTTTGGCATTTTAATTTATTGCCCAAATAATGGGGGGGATACATAGAGTCACATATGAAAATCATATCATGAAAATAAGGAAGCTTCAAAAACTAGTTCCTTTGTATTAAGTGGGAAGAGCTCTCGATCATGCAGTTGCAAAAGTCCAGATGTCCCTATGGGAAGCGATGCTGCTCCAGTGGGTAGAGAGAACCAAGCAGACACAGGGTGAGATGAAATAACATGGCTAAAACTGCAACCAGAATGATCTCTGCTGGTGACTCTTGAGAGTGGGTGGGTAAAACAGAGCTGAGACCTGTCTTCGGATGGCTTCAGGAGTGGAAGTTTTGGCTCTGGTTAGCTGACGGCCCATGGGGACAGTGCATAGACCTGGGCAGTCTCTCAAGGTCCCAGGGACGCACTGGACCGTGTCCATGTGGTCTGCATTAAGACAAAGAGGAACAGCACAGAAGCCCATGAGTCTGCGCGTGGGACAACTTCGCTCACAGCTAACAGCAGGAACCACGGGTTAGTGTGTTGTTCTCACTCACTTTTCCAGTGTCGTTTATTCCAAATGACATGGCACTTATAAGATAGTTTAGGGGGGCTACCGAGTGATCTGAATTTCTTAAAATTATTTCAGACACCAAGATTCCACCTTTTGGTAATATACTAACAAGTTCTGCTTTGGTCAACAGGCACTGGTTCCTTTAATATGGTGTGTTTGTTACTTATAATCATCCACAAAGGTAGTTCACTAGAAATATTAAGCTGGTCCTCAGCAGACTGTTAATAATTTGGAAGCCAAATGCTTCTCAATTTAACTACTTGGAGGAAACTACCACACTTTTCTTCTGTAAAATAACTTTAAAAGTACTTTTACTGCAAATTGCATAACATATGTTATCCATACAGAACTCTTTAAATAGGATTAGGTTAATCCACAGTCTTGAAGTTAAAAAACATTTGATTCTGAATAGCACGGTCTCCAAATGTGTGAGGAAAACACAGTCTCACCCTGATCACCGGGCGGCGCTTGAGCACCCGTCAGGCACCTGTCCCGCCGCGGGTGCTGTGGATCTACATCACAGAATGTGCTTTCTGGTCCCAAGGAATACCCTTGTCCTGAACGCTCTACACACCAGTGAAGAGTCACTCTCAAAATTTAACAGTAAGTTTTATATGCATTATGTCTACCATACTTACATGTATGTGTGCATATGTATTAGGAGGGGAGACCTCAATACTAAGAAAACAAGCATCCCAATTTTAGAAAGGGGCAACAAGATTGGAACAGACACTTTACCAAAAACATACAAATAGCACACAAGTACACGAAAAGATGATTAACATCTTCAGCCAATAGGAGAATGCAGATTGAAGCTACATGAGATATCACCACACACTTACTAGACTAAAATTAGAAAGACTGAAAGCCAAGTTTCTGTGTGAATGTACCGGAACTAGGACACTCACGTACATCTGCTGGTGGGAACCTAAAATGTTATAGCTGCTTCCAGAAGCAGACTCTTGATAAATTCCTGAAAGTTAATCTGGGAGGAACATAAAAGGCGAAGTGTTATCCAGGTCATACCCTGCAGACTTCAGCAGGAGCCATCACCTGCCCATCCACATGTCTGGCTGGCCTCCGGATATGTACATGGTGTAATCTCAGTGGTTGTAGGGGGGAAGTCTTGCTAAGGAAGTTGGTTTGAAGTTGGAAATAAGATGTGGCAGAAGTAGGGACAGGGAGGAGCAAGAACAATGCATCTGAAGGCTGAAAACTAAATACCGTTCTTATGGGATAAGAAGTTTTATCCCCAACTGCTATGCAAAAATTACTAGATGTCAAAAGGAAGGCATATGTTAATTAGTAGACAGGTGCCAGTGACATTTGCCAACAAGGCTGGCAAGAAAGAATGAAAAAACTCACTCAACATTGCAAACCAACATAGGATTTTTCAGTGAAGGGAAATGAAATAAAATAATTGAAATTGCTATAAAGGGCAATTTTTCTATTAAGCAACATTAACCTTCAGAAGACTCTGAGAACCAATATTTTAAAAGGTAGAAAAAAGTTTCAGGGTCAGAGAGAAGGTTGATGTACATGGAGAGATGTTATTTCAGATATTTGTTCTGGTTTTGTTTTGTTTTGTTTTGTTTGTTTGAGACAGGGTCTCACTGTGTAGTAGAGGCCGGTCTTAAACTCACTATGTACCCCAGGCTGGCCTCAAACCCACAGTGATCCTCCTGCGTCAGCTCCCCAAGTGCTGGGATTGCACCATGCCCAGCTGCTATTTCAGATTTCTCAAAAAGGACTCAGATGGGGTAGGAGAAACTAAAATTTGTTCAGTATATTTCTGTTGTATGTTGATTTACTGGACCAGGAAAAATAAGAATTAATAACGTATCACTAAATGTTCCATCTTGGTGTTAAAGAGTTTCACACATTGCCTAATTCAATCTCCGTAATAAACAACTGGGCTAATTATCATCATCCTTGTTTTTTGGTAGTTGAGGACCTTGATGAGTAGAGATTGAAGGGCTTTTTCCTAACAGGCAGTGTGGAAGAAGAGTTGGAACTTTAGCTCAGGTGTTAGTTAATCTTCTTTGCCTTCCCATAAACTGAGACCAAGAACACAAAAGTCCTTTCCACCAAAACAATAAATAATCTGATTAAAAAAACTTCTCTTCACCAATGAGTGTTACCAGTTCGGAGAAACAGTAAGATAGTGAGAGGAACAAGGACAGAGGGGTAGGGGGAGACCTTGATGTAGAGTCCACCTCACAGTTGTTGCCCTACCCTGCAGTCCTCCAGGTTGTTCTCTGACAACACTGTGAATTATTACCTGTTTCATCTGCCCTTCAAATGATTGGCAGTCCCTACTGAATCACGAAGCAATTTTGTTTTGGTTTTACACTTCAAATCGTACTTTTCCTTTTTTTTTTTTTTTTTTTTTTTTTTTTTTTTTTTTTTTTTTTTTTTTTTTTTTTTTTTTTTTTTTTGAGACAGGGTCTCATTGCAGTTCAGGCTGGCCTTGAACTCACTTTGTAGCCCAGGCTGGTCTCAAACTCACGGCAATTCACGTGCTGGGATTACAGGCTTGTGCCACTATGCCCAGGTACTTTCCAAAGAAGCTTGATTGTTTTTTCCCCAGAAACTTGGCAAATGTTGCATATATGGGGAGGATTAACATACATTTAAAATTCTAACTTACAGGAAACTTTTCCTTTTACAATACTGTTTTTTTTTTTTTTTTTTTTTTTTTTTTTTTTTTTTGGTACCGGGGATCGAACTCACAACCTCTCACCTGCCAGGCAGGCGCTTATACCACTGAGCTAAATTCCTGGCCTTACAACACTTCTTGACCTGGGTCTCACTTTAGGATCACCCAAAATAAAGAAGGCCCCGGATCCCCCTGAGATCACTGACACCAGAATCTCTAGAGTGGGTCTGGACATCGCATATTATTAAAATAGTTCTAGTAAGTAACACAAGTTTGGAACCTTCTGGGTCACAATGACTTTATGCAGTATTCTGATACTCAGAAACATACTTGATGGCTTCATCTTTGCCTTTATAAACTTGGGACCCTGTCATCCCCTCTGCATAAGGGTGTCATCCACAGGGAGGCCGCCTCTTCCAGGTCTTGTGTGTAACCTAAAGAGATGAAATGAGGCTCTGGACCCCAACTACAGTTCCACCTTGGATGGAGGAGACAGGGCCCCAGGAAGAAAGTCAGAGTGGCGAGACTCTGCCAAGAGAAGCTAAGCGACAGTTTCCCAGCTGGTTTGTTTTTTGCACTAGTGCCCTTGGCACAAGCTCAGGAAGAAGAAATATGCATATGTGATTTCTGCAGCAGCATAACAGCCATACATTTTTAAGCTTCTAGAAGTAAATGTCAGCACCCAAAAATTCCTTTCACTTCTAGTTTATCAGGAAAGAAAAAATATATAAATAACAAAAGACAACATCATTGGACTCCAAACTGTTTTCAGGCCTAGCTTCCTCCATTGTTTTTGTCCCCTGGACACTTACTCTAGAAGAACATCAGCTGTGTCTGGAAGCGATGGTGTGGAGTGTCAATCAGAAGATGGGGTTAAATTCAGGATCAGGGTACTAGTAACTCTGTGACCAGTGACAAGGTGCTGACTGCAGTGACTCGAGAGACAATGCAAGTCCCACCAATCTCTGGTCACCAAGCAGAAGAGGTGCTATCACACAGGAAAGCAATGTACATGGAAACCCTGTGCATGTAAATTGTTTTCATTAATTTTTCATTTGCATTACATGAGTTTTAGCACCCTGCCTCTAGGCAAGAATGAAGCTAAACCTCTTTGCTAACCTCAGACTAATTGGAGCCAACATTCCACAGCTCCCCACTGGCTTGCCTCCCAGTCCTCAGATTTCCCTTCGCAGGCCCTGGGGCTGTTTGAATGGCTAAAACAAAGGGCAGGTGATCTTATCTCCCACGTGGAACTCTAGGCTCAACACTGGTAGTTATTGGGAAATGCTGTGTCTTGGACGACAGGGGCTTCCGACTCAATGAATTGATCAAAATCATTTGCTATTCTCTTAAAGAAAATGCCTCTTCCTTGGATTCTGCAAGTAGACTCGGGTCCCCTCAGCAGCTTCCTCGGCATACATTGCTGAACCCTCAGGGAGCAGATCTCTACCTGCTAAACAAAAATTGGAGAACTGAGACAATAGGAGAGATGCCACACTTCTGATTGAATTGGACAGATGAAAATTAACTGATTCTCACAAAAGCAGACCATGTTTCACACTGTCCAGTCCGCTGGCCACCTCCCACGTGAGGTTGCTGGGCACTGGAACAGAGGTCAGCGCAAAGGGCACTGCACTGTGCACCAGCCTTCAAGGCCAGTTCCAAAGAGACATGGTACAGTAACTGTATCCTGATCCCATGGACAAGTGGTAATATTTTAGCTCATTGGACTAAACGAAACATACTATTAAAATTAATTTCACCATTTTCTCTTTGACCTCTGCATGTGCATACCAGTAATCTTAGAACTTATCAAAGAACAACATTTCAATGAATTGAATTATAATAAAGATCTAGTAACAATTTGTGAACCAAGCAGCAACCAGTCTATGAAAAAGAAGGAGCTCTGTGAGCCTGGCCGAGCGGTCTGTGTGCACCAGGTAGCATGAACAAGAGCAGGACACAGCAGAGGACAAGAGGCAGACTGGTTAATATCGGGGAACTTTCGTTACAGGTGTTGAAGCAGAGAGCTCCTTACCATCCTGGCTCAGGTTGACGAGGACCCTTTGGAGTGGCAGACATGACTCCCCTCGGGTTGTTGGGTTTTTTTTTCTTTCTTTCTTTCTTTCTTTTTTAAACTAGCTGATTTCTAAATTTAGTTTGACTATGTGGTACTTGGCACGAGTAACTCCATCCTGGTTTGGTCTGGTCTCCAGGGACCAAACACAGAAGCTCAATCCAAAACTATGGCCTCTTGTTTGTTATATTTGACAAATTACATTCACAGTATGCATTGTGTGTCTGTTGTATAGTGCTGATCTAGATTTTTGTTTCATCATGAAAACTGTCTATAGCTTTCCAGTTGCCTCGACAAATGTCAATCTGGATAGAATTTGCAATCTTAAAGAACACAACCATAAATAGGAAAAACTAAATAGGGAAACGTACATTCAGTTGTTACTAGTTACCTGTGTGTGCGTGTGTGTGTGTGTGTGCATGTCAGCAAACAGGGCTAAGAGGAGAACACCTGCCCTGAGTAGCTGCCCTGAGTAGCTCCAAACAGGACCCACTCCACTGTAGCAGCAGCGCCCCACGGGACGAGGGCAGCCTTGCAAAGTCTCAGATCCCAGAGAGGCAGGACACGGAAACCTGCGCTTGGAAACCTTCTAGGTGATTCTGATGCACGCTCAAGTTTGAGAACCACTGTCCTAGACCCACTGAGACAAATTTCCCAGACTCAGTTTTCTGGACCTCACTAAAGTTACCAGCTTCTGTTAACACTTGGGCTTTTTGTCCACAGAGCACACAGCCCAGGCTGACAAAGTAATGACTCCGAAGAAGTCAACTGTCATCATTTAACAAGCGAGAGTCACAAGGTCACTAAGCAGAGGTATCAGATTTTGTTAAATTTAAACATCTTGCACTTAACAGACTCTCAATCTATATTTGATCATTAATTGACTTTCCACCTTTTCTGGGATATTTATTAGTTAAACACTAATACAGAAAGCTCTGTGTGCAGAGCTGTAAGAGCCACTGTCGATGACCCTCCTGGACTGTCTGGCCCAAGCCCTGAGCCTCCTCCCCCAGCTTCCGCTGTGTGACCGAAAGCCTTACACCTGTTCCGTTCTGCAGTCTCCCCCTGGGCTGAGCGAGCTCTTCCCGGGATGACCTGAGAGGCTACCATCACCGTCATCGCCCATTCCGTGTGTTCATTCCCCTGTGCTCCCAGCAGTGACCAACACCTGCTGGACACCTTCCCTCCAGGTGAGACACTGCGGTGGAATTAAACTGCAAGGCGCCCTTCCCTGTCATCAGTCCAAGGACCACACCATTGCTCAGGTCTCCTGCTTCCTTATATTGCCTTACTTTTTCCTTTACAAGGTTTCCTGACTGTGCCTCCCCATAAATCACGTACATCTGAGTCCCAGTCTAGGATCTCTCTGTAGGCAACTTGACTAAGACTCATTAACTTCACTACAGATTAACTTAACTATTAATTAACTTAATTAACTGAAATACAGATAACTGCATTTAAATTACCTGCTTTGTGTATTATCCTCATTGCCCGACCACTTGGAAAGGTTTCTCCCTGTCATCAAGCAACAGATTAGGAAAGCATGCAAAATAATTTAATGATGTCCAAAACAGGGCCAGGGATGTAGCTCAGTAGCATAAGCACCTTCCTGGCAAGTGCAAGATCATGAGTTCGATCCCCAGTACCAATTGTAATATTAATAATGATGATGTCCAAAACAAAATGTAACAGAATAGATCTACAAATATTCAGCTGTCTTAAAATTCCAACAGGTGTCAAAATTAGTTAACCGGGGGCCAAGAATTTAGCTCTGTGGCACAGCACCTGCCTGGCAAGCATGACGTCCTGAGTTAGACTCTTGGTATCAAAAAAAATGTTATATATATATATATATATATATATTAGTTAACCAGCCAGACAGATGTAATGAATGTCAAACCTCCTGAAGAACCGAGACAGAGGTCTGTTCATTTGCTGAGGTGAGAGTAATGGTGTTTACCATGTGGAATCCTGGAAGTCTCTAAGAATTTGATGAAATTGAGGGTTCCTGCCTTCCAAAGAGGCATAAACACACACACACACACCTGGAAGCCACTGCAGGTGACTGATTCAAGGGCAGTTTGCCTCTTAGTTCCCCAAGCGAATATTATATATATGTTTTATTCAGTGCCAATATATCTACTACTCTGTTCTTCGAAATCTTTGTCAATGTCACATGTGCTCCTATTTCTAATTGGTTAGAGATAAATACCTTGTCTGCCACTTTTTGAAAAACTTGAAGCATATGTACGCAGAGTATGCCAGCTTCCATAATGAAACACTACTCTTTCCTGACTCCTGCCTCCTCTGCTCTTCCACATGCCAAACCTCGTCAGTCTTCACCCAGCCCCCGTTTTCTGCACTCCCATTCAGGCTGCGAAATCCCATCTCAACCCTTACTCTAAGCCGTCCCGATCTCTAAGAAGACCCTTGGCCTCCGCCTGAGTATACTCACACATCTGCCACTGAGCACAGCTCTTCCCCTTTACACTGCATCTCTTCTCTAGGCCCATTTGGTCTTCAAAATGACCAGCTTAGTCTAGTGACCTTCACAAGTAGCTCACTCCCTTCTCTCCATGACTACCGTGGGATAAGCCCGCAACTGATTAAATTTTACCCAGCCCAGACCTCTCCCCATAGTTTCAGAATCCTAAGTCCAACACTTGCTTGCAACTTGATCTACATGTCAGGGTCAATGGGTCGATAGTTGAGTTCACCATCTCTCTCCCATTTCAAACCTGCTCTGTCTCTATTTTTCTTACTTTTTATCACCACCATCCTCCTCCTAGTCACCTAAGCCAGCCAGTCACCATCTGGTCCCGCTGATTTGCTTTCTAAGTATGTCTCAGGTCGGTGTCTGCCTCCCGTCAGCCAGACCCTATGCCCCTGAGGAACCAGACTTCCTCAGATCCACCCTCTGCGGCGGCACCAAACTCCTCCCGCACATGCACACGGGACTTGGTCAGTGCTCTGTGGCCCTCCCTGAAGCTCAGCGAATGTTCCTGGCATACTGATCTCGCCACTGAATAGAGATAGTAACCATTCCTGAACCAAATGGACCTTTTCCCTTTCATCCAATGTCAGTTGCCCAAGGCACCTTTATCTACCATGTGGATATCATCAAAGCCCAATTGTGTCCTGCTATTTTTCCACCAAACACCGAAAATATTCTAGTTCCTTTCAAATTTCTATTATTTATCTCTTTATCCATAAAATGTAATGAACAGTGTCAATTTAGCAACAACCAAACCCATCCAAGTGGCAAGAATGATATTTAGATCAGTGTAAAATATTTAGGGAGAGTAGGAGGGACCCAGTACCCAGTATGCTTGGTCTGAGCCAAACACAGCTTCCCGTGAAAACAAACCAAAAAAAAAAAAAAAATGCTGGAAAAGTTTCCATAAAAAGGATTGAAAAGGCTCTGCAGACTTCAAAGGGCTTTTTAAAATGTTTTGATGAGTTACGTGTAAATGAACATGCAGATTAAATTTCCACCTAAGCCCACATGCTCTTAAAACGCGGAGGGGAAGTCTCTGCCAAACATGCTCTGGGATGTTCTGATCGCAAAGCAGCCCGCAACGTTCGACAAACCAAATTTGCAGGGCTACCATGCCTGTACCAGTTGCTCTCCTAATTCAAAGCACAGAGACTCCACAGCAAGTGTCAGGAAGCAAGGAAAAGGTATGCAATGGATTAAACAAATGAAGACTCATTTTCTGCTCATTCAGAGAAGGAGGTGCCGGTACTGGAGCTAAGGAAGACAGTTTCTTTCTCTTGATTTTGTTTGGATCATTACTGCCTTAACAAATACAGTTTGGGGGCCCTGCTACATGTCAGTGAGCACTAAGAAATCAAAGATGTCCATCAACCTGTGCTTGCCTTTGCCAGGACACAGAAAGATTTCTCCTTGTGTGGGGCTAATCATAGCACCACTGCCTAGTGGACAATGTTCAGATGCAAGCCAGCCATAGTGGAAATGGAGTCGGAGGCCTAGAAAATGTGCACTTCCATACATTTTCCAGCCAAGACAGAAACATACGGGGATGCTGTGGTTTATGTCCCCCTGAGGTAGTTTAGAAGCTAGAAACCACATTCCCAACCTAGTGACCTGCTCAGCACACCCTGGTCCTGCAGGTCCTGGGTCCCCGCATCGCAGATCTTACTAGAGCACCCCCACGCATGGGCCAGAGTTACACCATACACCTCCAGGTTACTAAACACTGTCTGCTTCCCCAAATGTAGCACTATCCAGCTCAGAAATCCAATTTGTCAGCAAATAACCCAGTGACAAAACTCAAAGTAGCTTTAATTTGGGGTTTTCAGCATTGAAAGGAAAAAATGACGCGCTCTCTCCCTTGGTCAGAATTCTCCGTTATCCAAGGTCTTGGTCCCAAGGCAGTGTGAGATTATACCTGATTCAAGTGTGGCTGCTCCTAATCAACACTTTAAAAGTTCCTGAGCCCTTCCATATGTTCCTAATGAGAAAGAAAATGTGGTCATCTCACTGTTCCCCAAGGCAGAGCAAGGAAGGGGGGACAGTTGAATGGCTGTGCTTAAAATCTTCAAAAGAAAAAGAGAAAAGATTATAGGATATGGACTCTTTTGATTTCAGGCATTCTGAGAGCAGAGACTTCACATTCTATTTCTTTTCCATGCTTCTCTATAAGGCTTAATTCAAAAAACACCATCCATTAACTTAAAAAAAGAAAAAAAACCTCCCAGCACTGAGATGAAGGTTAAAGGATAGAAAGGAGGGGGCCGTGAAGGAGACTGAGGCAAGGGAGGTCTCGGAGCAAAGAGTCCCCTGTGACAAACTGTTACCTTTTCATCTTCTGCTCCTGGTTTGCACTGTCAGTCATTGTTGGCAAGGTGAGAAATAAGAACATTCTCCACTTGGGCAATGACACAGACTTAATTGCTCACCTCCAACGTGTTCCAGTGGCAGACCGGACACAAACACAAGACCCTGAAGGAAAAGACAGGGACTGTGCTCCAAAGGGAAAGCTTTTTCTTGGGGGTCTTTGCCATTGCTCTTGCTCCAGCCCAGCCACACGGCGACTGAGTCATGTTAGATATTGTGGGAATGAATGGTCACACTGGCAGCGAGCCCCAGTTAGAGACCTCCCTTCCCCAGATCAGGGGTTGAAAGCTAAACAAGAAAAGAAATACACTCACTTCCCCCACCACCAAAAAAATAATCTCTTTCAAAATGTAGAGACCTTTGCATTTCCATTTTGGCAGTGTTATATCTCTGCCAGATTCTGGGGTCTTAGGTTGAATTATCAAGTTTTGACCTGCTTCTGAGTTTCACAGAACAAAGTCTCAACAAATCAGATTTTCCCAGTACATAAATTACATCCTGGGAGTAAATCAGGCACCTCTGGAAGCAGCACTGACTTTTTCAGGCCAGGACAACTCTAACTGAATTATTGCTTCCGCAGAATAAGTAGACTCTTGTCCTGATTGAAAGAAAGAACTCAGTTTCTTAAAGGGCCATGCCTAGTATTCCCCCCCCCCCAAAGATCCTGGAAGACTGAGGGCCAGGCAGCAGCCTGGTCACGTGTCTCGAAGCTTTTCCTGGCATCCAGGTGTAGCAACCTGTAGCAGAGGGACCGCAGCTCCGCAGATGGATTCCTTCCTGGAGCATCGATCCTGTCCCTTTCCTGGTGTCCACAGACCATCAGACTCAGTGATCCCGGGCAGGACACGGGGAGAGACGCAAGCAACTCCAGAGGCCTCAGAGAACAAGACTACCACGTGGAGGAGAGAGGTCAGCTTGCAGGGTTGTTGAGGTGGATGCCAAAGTTCAGGTAGGAGCCCTTTCTCTGCCTACACCAGCCCACCTCAATCTCAGGAACATCATATTGTTCATTGGATGACTGAAAAAGGATGGAGAAACACTATATATGCACTCAGCTAGATACTAAATCAAGAATTGTTTTATAAGTATGTACTCAAAAAATTTCTAGAGAAAATCTTAATTTTCACTAAAACTTACACCAATGAACATAACAATAAAAAGGAATATGAAAAGCAATAGGTTACACTAAATGGTATAATTAAAAATTTTGGATAAGAAATAGACGTGTGGAAAATAACAAGGAGAGAGAGAGAAGGAAGAGAATCCTGAGGAGAGTGGAATGAAGACGAGGGACACTGATGAGCAGTGGGAGTGCGTGAAGTGAGTTAGGTGTGAAACTGCCCCAAAATAAGACGCATTCGTTTGTGTAACTAACAGGTACTATGTGATTATTTTTTTTAACAAAAGAGTGGCCTGTACACTCACATTATCATCTATAGCTATTGCTATATCTATCTGTATCTTTATCTATCTATAGCTATAGCTATCGCCACCTCTATCTCTAGCTATATCTATATCTATAGCTGTATCTATCTAAATAGCTATATCTATACCCATATCTATATCTATCTATATGTACAGCTATAGCTATAACTATCTCTAGCTCTAGCTCTAGCTATATCAATCTATATCTATAGCTATAGCTATATCCACATCAATAGCTATCTATATCTAGCTATATCTATCTCTATCTCTATCTCTAGCTATATCTATATCTATATCTACCCACATCTGTATCTATATCTATAGCTATATCTATAGGTATATCTATCTATATCTATAGCTATAGCTATATCTATAGCTGTATCTATATCCATATCTATAGCTATAGCTATCTCCATCTCTATCTCTAGCTATATCTATATCTATCTATATCTATAGCTATATCTATAGGTATAGCTATATATATAAATAGCTGTATCTATACCCATATCTATATTTATCTATATCTATAGCTATAACTATAACTATCCCAAGCTCTAGCTATATCTATATCTATCTATATCTATAGCGATAGCTATATCTATAGGTATATCTATAGCTATAGCTATAGCTATCTAAACACATATGGTTCAGCCACAAAGAAGAATAAAATTCTATCATTTGCAGCAAAATGGATGGAAGTGAAATATTATGTTAAGTAAAATAAACCAGACACAGTTAGGTTAGTAGTGCACGTGGTTTCTCATGTGCGGGTATTGGGTAAGTTTACCTGCAGGCAGAGTCCTGGCTGCTAGAAGCCAGTGGAGTGTGTAGGTGGATGGCTGGGTTTGATCAGGACACACCTGTGCATGTATGCAAATATCAGGCAGTGAAGTGCACAATTAATGCACATTAAAAATATAAAGTTTTAAAAGTAAAAAGAGTATATATGTTGCTTACTACATTTCAGTAACTATTTAAAGCACTATACATGTTAAAAGTCTAATTTGTTCTTTGTGTGTACATCCATGTTCTGGAATAATAAGCTTTAACAGTATCTGGGGAATATTTTGCTTGTTCTCCTCATTTTTGTTAGTTGGCTTCATATTATGCTACTTGCAAATGTTTTTACTTGAAAAATTAAGAAATTAAAGAGTCATAGTTACACAACTTAGTTATCTAATTGTAAGTTATATACAGTAAAATATGAAAGACACACCTTCTAAAATACACCACCCAGAAGCCAGAGTGGGCTTTCTTTTCCTCGCTTTTTCCTATAAATATCCCCACATCTAAGGAAAGGAAGGACAGAAAGAGGGAACGAGAAAAAAGACCAGTATTTGACTATGTTCTACCTTTTGGTTCAGAAAATGCTTTTTAAATTTACAATAATTCATTCACATTGTTCAAGTAAACATAGAGACTCAATGCCTCGGAATGACAGATGTCAGGCATGGGAAGGAAGACAGCAGACCCGAGAATCTCCACGCCGCACTGCGGGTCTACAGAGACGAGCTCGATGTGAGCCAGAGGACCCAGCACCCCCAGAAGTGGGGAAAGAAAAACGAACCAAGGAAATGTCACAAGGGGAATCAGAAAGCAAAGACTCGCATTTCTCTCATGCTGAGGTTGGGAACCGTCTGCGTGAGGGGCAGTGCTAGCTAAGCTTGCCCTCAAAGAGCCCTGGAAGCTCTGGGGAAGGAGGAGGCCTGGAGCCCAGTGGGAGGGCAGTGCTGTGAGAGCAGGGAGCCCAGGCCTGGGGTCTGATCGCAGCCCTGGAGGACAGAGTGGGTGGCGGGGGTGAGAACTCAGACTAGAGGGAAACAGGACCAGACCTCAAGCAGGAAGAGGCCAATCCACAGCAGTGGAGGAAAGGGCGGTCAGGTCGCGCCCCATGGTGTTTCAGTTACAACCTGTTCCTGACCCCTCTGCTTCCCCAGTGGGCATGAGTGGAAGAGTGGCATGCCACACCCATGCAAGGCAGTCCCTTGGGGGATGAGCAGGACAGAGACTGTCCCAAGATCCGGAAGTGGCAGAGGCAGCAGAGGCCTAAGCCCAAAAGGGGAGAAGAAGTAGCTCAAGAAGCAGCTGGGCCCAGAGCAAAAGAAGGAGCCTCCCCTTTCCCAAGCGCCAGGGGCGGCAGCCCGAGAGAGGCAGGCAGAGCACAGACCCTCCAGTCCATCATGGGGATGGGCCGTCCACACCCAGGAGCCTGCGCCAATGCCCCAGCCCTGCACTGCTCGCGCTCATCATTTCAGCCAAGACGCCAGAAACCTGCTCACCTCCCAGCTCGGGAACAGCTTCTGGAGGGCTTTTGTCACTCTTTCCTTGGCATGCAAGTCTCAAGCTTCACTTACCAGGCCACTGTGGTGGGCCTGGCGCCTGCAGTTCCCCACTCTAGGCCCTCGCCAAGCTGGCCCCGCTGTGCACCATTCCTGTCTGGCCAGCTTCAACACCCAGCCTTCCGCCCAGAGCAGGGTGGTTTCTGACACAACCGCAGCACAGGAGGAGGTGGGGGAAACAGCATCCTCGCCTACTTGCCTTCGATGTTAAGCACTCAGAGCCAGGGCAGGACACCGCATCGCTCCTCTCTGCAATGTTTCATGAGTTCGTGTTTGGGTACCTAAGGATGACATGCATCGTGGTGAGCTGGTGCGTGCATGCACACAACTTACCTCTTTTCATCTCCCCTGTCCCTCTGTCGCTAGCTCCCTTGCCCACCACACACAGCAGTGAGCCCTCCAGACTTCTCCCAGTTAGCACCGGCACTGACTCACCGCAGGGAAGGCAAAGTGTGTGGAAGTGAGCGGCCCTTGGGACCCTAGAAAGCGGGCAGAGCCTCTGCTCTGCTGGTCCGTATCTCTGTCTGAAGGGAAGAATCGGGGCCACTTCAGGCCCTAATTTGCTGTCTGGACACCAGCAGTAAAACTCTTCCCGCAGGGGGCGCGCGGGAAGGGCTTGCCCCACCTCAGCCCACGAGGCTGTGGAGTCTGTGCTTCCTGACCGCTCACCGCCTACTCAGCTCTTCCTCCTACCAAGACCCCTTATCCGACGGCTATTTGATAAGTATTTATGAGGGCACAGAGAAGGCCTGTGGTTTCAAGCCAGAAATAAAACAGCCGAGGGAGAGAGAAGGCCTGGCATTTATTAGGAAGCGGGAGCATACTGTGAGCAGCCTCACAGGGCATCTTAGGAGCGCTCTTAGAGGACAGGCCTGCAAGGAAGGACACAGGCTAGGGCCACACAGGCAGCCACGCAGACCTGCGATGAAGGAAGCAACAGGGCCTCAGCTTATCGGGTGGGGGGTCTGGACTGGAAACGCCCTTCAGAGTTACCCCAGCTGAGGCAAGAGCCCTGGTTTTGCAGACCCACATAAGCCAGCCAGTGGCTGGAGAAGATGCTTTGGGGGAAGATAGTATTGGATGGCTGTCAGGCCGCCTCTCTGCTGTCAAGGGCATGGTCGGGAGGGAGCTCACTGGGAGAATGGGAAGGAGGGAGGAAGTGGATGCACCAGTCCTGAAGAGCGGATCGGATCTGCCGGGAGCACTCCAATATGCACAATCACCCACACTGTGTTCCCATTCCTATTTTCTACGTTTCCCCCACCTACACGGGAATCTCCTCCAGATTCTAGCTGTCCCTACCCTTCAAGGACCTTTGGTAAAGGACAGGGGACACAGCCATCCACTTAGCAGTCTCGATTCCCAGCCTTCCCAGCTCATCCCTCTGCTACTCTGGGCAACCTGCCAGCTGTGATGAGCCAGGCCTTGAGAGCCTGGACTCCGTGCACTTCTTCAGCCATGGCTGATGGTATGATTTCAACAGGAAGTGGCCCCCAGTGTCTCACACATTGAGGGCTAGACCCCCAGTGCAGCAATGTGCAGAGGGGGGACATAGAGAGGAGAGTGTGTCGTGAAGACATTGTGTGCACAAAAGGGTTAATTCGGGAATATTCATTCACAGAGTGGGCACCTAGGACACGGAGCCTGGTGGGAGGAATCAAGTCAGCGGGGTCTGGGACGTCAAAGGTGCTATCTCTTCTCTGCCTCTTCCTGCCTTCTCTGCTTCCTGGTGGCCATGAGGCGAGCAGCTTTCCTCCGCCAGGCCATTTCTGTTTCTGCCTTCAAGCCAGCTGACCATGGACTGAAAACCACGAGACCATGAACCAATATAAATGTTTCGTCCTTTAAATTGTATGTGTCAGGTGTTTTTGTCTCAGCACCAGAAAGGTCACCGATATAGCTGGCATACTTTCAGTTACTGCTACAGCTGGGGATGCAAGCCCCAAACATCGTCTTCGCTGCACACCCAGGTTAGCGGCAGCCCTGCCTGCTGCCAGTGATGAAGGTCAGCCACTCCTGTCGGTATAGACTGCTTTCTCACCGACCTCTTGGCATGGGGCTCTGAGGTGATCAGATGGTGGCTGTGCTTTCACTGTGTGTCCTTCCCACTCTTCCCTGGTGGAGATATCCTCTCCAAGAGGCCAGGACCTCTTGATCCTCAGAGCCCTAATCTGACAGTGTTCACTGCATTTTGTTGGATGGTGCTTCATCTCCAGAGGGGCCCTTCTCTAAACCTGCCCCTCACACGCATATTTCAAATGCCATCAGCTCTACCTGACCAGCGGCTGCTTCATGTGATGGGACCAGCGGGTCCACGGTTGTGAGCCCAGTGTGCACATCCTATGCTGTACAGAGGGTGCATGTCCAGTGCGATACGCTGCCCTGTGTCAGTGAATCAAAACCTCTGCAGGTCCAGGGACAGCTACGCTGGGCAGAGTCTCTGTAGCCAGACAGACAAACTCACACCCAGAGCATGCACAGAAAGCAGCAAAGATAACTCTCTGCCTTCTCCAGCATGGAAGCGATCCAGAGGCAGCAACTCTTCCCACGTGGTTGTTTGCTGTCCTCCATAAACAGCGCTCTAACAGTGTTTCAGCACTGGTGCTTGTAGGCAGTGGGTGGGGTATTTGATGCCATCAGTGGTTGGCTCAGTTATGTTGAGTAGGCGGGGGAGCCAGTATTAGTAGGCCCGTGGCAGTCCCCATCCCTCCACCGTGACTTCTCTGCTTGTGGTCCCATTGCATCATCTGGCCTCCTGGCACTTGCTTCAGATGCTGGTTGGGTCATTCTGTATACTTGGCTGTACACTCATGATGGGTGGGGAGCTGAAGTAGGTATTCATGCAAAGATCTTGTCACTTTTGCTAGTTCTCAGGCTTCTCTATTCGTGCTCCTCTAGCCTAGATCCCTAGTTCACAGTTGACCCACCTTTGTCCTTTGCCACTGCCCACAGGTCTGCCTGTGTTCATCCTCACTTTAGACTACTGCTCTTCCAGTAATAATGGGTTCCCCACACAGAGCTCTGCTCACTAGGAGGATTTTCTGAGCACCATCCCATCCATGTGGGGCTGTAATGCAAAGGCACCTTCAGTTAGCATTGACAAGCACGAAATGACCCCTGGTGACCTTTCCTCCTCTAGCAGCTGAGCTTCTCCTCACCCCCAGGCAGCCCCAAACGAGAGCTGTGGAAGAGGGGCTGGTACAACAGAGACAGTGACAGAACCAGTTCACGGTACGCAGCACTGGCTGCATGGCCACCTCACTTCCACGGTCAGCCATTTCATCTCTACCGAGACACAGCACCAAGCCGAGATGAACGTCATCCAGACCCCTAGGCTTCAAGATCACCATTCTCCTATAAATACTGCACGTGACATCATGATCACACTCAAAGTCAGTGACCTCACCACAGTTCTTCTCCAGGAAAGTGTGTCTGCAACATTGTTTACCCTGCAAAAGTGTACATTGAGATGTGCTGGGAGAAGGTTCACATATAGTGCCACAACTAGTACCAGATACTTTCCTTCGAAGCGTATAAAACCATGAATTAGTCCCAGAGTTTGACAGAGCTCAAGTTTCAATATCTAGGCTCCTCTTCCAAATCACTGAGGTCAGTCCACTTAGTGAGTGCTAATGAAGCTCAGAACCACTGATTTCGTTTCAGTCTGGACCAGCGAGCTTTATTGTCTTCTCCAGCTGCCTGCTTCTCTTGCAAACGCAGGCAGCTTGAGCCCAGATGCAGACAGAGTTAGGAGGAACAGACCAGGCATGTGGATGGATCACAAATGAAAACTCACAGTCCGAAAGTCAGGTCAACTGTTCTGACCTCCAGAGGGAAATTAAGTCTGTGTGAGGAAAGATGGGTACTTAAGAATTATTTGTCAAATTAATAGACAAACTCTTCAAACAGAGTTGTTGTTCTCTGCTTCTCCTATATCTGCCCACGGCTTGTCTATTTCTGTGTTGAACTAGAAATCGATGCCACACAGAGCTCCCCCTCCTCCTCATCCCCTGGCAGGAAATGTATCATGTCTCCATGCACTAGGGGATGCCCGGTGACCTGCTGGGGGTGTGAGCTGGAGCAGTTCCTATGACAGCATGTGTCACTTCGCTTTAATAAAAATCACCAAACTGGAAACAGATGACAGCTGCAGATGCTGAGAAACCAAAACATATAAACAAACTTTTTCCTTGCTAGAGTCGGTCCATCTTCTTTTGACCAACTGGGGTGCGTGTGCGTGTGTGTGTATGTGTGTGTATGTGTGCGTGTGCATGTGTGTGTTGTCATCCGTGTATTAATGAAGACTGTAGGAGGCCCTGGGCCCAGTGTCGCACACAAGGCAGTAGCCTGAAGAAAAAGCTCCCTGGGACGCTGACCAGACTTGATTAAATGGCAGGGTGGTCTGTTCTAGAAGAATCCTCTTCACGCAGGGGGTCTCCTTTGATTATTTCTACTTTTGAAATCAAAAAGAAACTTGGAAAGCCTGTGTGCTCTCCTGACTGTCCCCGTACTGTACCAGTTCCCCCTGCTGTATATTATACTGTCTTTTCCTTCAGGTCACTGCATCAGTCAACAGTATCCATCGAAACCCTGCTGTAGGCAAAATGCCACCACCAGATTGCACCAAATACAAAGAAAGGAGCAGAAGATACGAAGCAGTTTGGGGAAACCACACACAAACGTGTGTGTGCAGGTGGGCAAGTTGCGTGGACGGCAACACACCACAGCATGCAGTGTCACTATAAGTGGAAGGGAAGGCAAGGACCCACGGGGAAAACAGGAATGAGCAACATGCATGAACCAGGCCTCCCAAGTGAGTGATCTTTTAAAGAAAGTGTTGTCGAGTCAACCTTCAAATGTTTCTTTCACATTAATTTTTAAATCTGCTTGTCCTACCACCACCAGCTTAAAGCACTTGATCCCTGCAACCTACTTAAATTGGCCTTCGTGTGTCCAGGCTTTCTTCCATTCTATCTCTGTAAGGTAAAGTTCTGCTCTTTGGAAAATGTCAGATTTTCTCTGCAAAACTTAATCACATTTATAAAAACTTCAGCCTGCTCAGAAATGAGTAGTGGGTCTACACTGAGTCTCAGGGGCAGAGAGGGATACACCTGTAGACCCTAGAGGCAATCTACAAAGAAGTCATCATGCAATAGCCTAACAATATCGAATGCTGTCATTCAACTAGTGTTATTATAGTCAGATTAATTGGTTAGTAAGTTGTATGCACTTCTTTTCTCATATTTAGTTTCATCATTCACAGAGAATGACTTGAGCTTTACATTTAAAAAGCCATAAACCTAAGCCAGGTAGAAGAAATTTGAACTTGAAACCACTACCCCAATGATCACCATGGGGGTGGGGCTGTGAGACAGACTCAGATCAAGACGCTTCACCTTTACCTAGATACTCGCCATCGAGATGGTGAGTCACCGAGGCAACGAGCAAGCAGTGAAGTTCTCAGGTGGAAAAAGCCAATATTTAAGTTAATGTCACATTCCCTACCTTCTACAACAAAGGAAGTGACACCGTCTTCCTTCCACCCTGTAAATGTTTTCTCACCCTTTTTTGTGTGTGCCTTTTGCTTTGTTTTATTTTGTTTTATTTTGCTTTGCTTTGCTTGAGATATAGAAGCAAATGCTCCCCAACGGTGTCACTAGCAAATATAATACTCAGATCAAGAAGGATAAATAGACAAGCAAGAAGAGCTTGAAACCTTTGTGAAAAAGAAGTAATGAAGGGAAATTCATCCCATCAGAAATCATAATACATAACAAAATGGAAATAGTTAAAACACTGTAGCACTAATTTATAAATAGATAAGACATCAGATTGATAAAACAAATATATAAAGTTAAAAATAGATCTAATTATAGAAAAATTTAGTACATGGAAAGGTAACATTTAAAACTAGTAATGAAATGATAGTGATCAAATGAGTATGTATCCACTTTAGGAGAGAAAGATACTTTGCTTCCTAATTCACCTCTAATTTAAAAAAATCAGTTAAACATGATTCAAATATATAAAGCAGTGAAACAAAAATATGTTTTTAAAAGTCTGAAAAGAAAATATGTAATATTTCATACAATGGAATGAGAGGGCAGCTGTTTTTGAACAGCTAATTCCCAAAAAGAAGTTAAACATAGCTACAGTATGACTCATAAATCCTATTTCTAGAGATAGAGCCAAGAGAAATGAAGTATATATTTGCAAAGAAGCTTTCAGGTGCATGTTTGTTTATAGTAGAAATAATCATCTTTGGCAAAAAAATAAAACATAAAAACAACCCTGATATCTATCAACTGATGATTGTGTTAAAGAATTTTGCCTATCTACACAATGGAATGTTACATAGTCATGACAAGTTGTGAAGTGCTAATACATACCACAACATAGATGAACACTGGAAACATTATGATAGTAAAAGGAATCAGATACAAAAAGGCCACATGGTGTATTATTTATACAAAAGTTTCCACAAAATTCCAGGACAGGTAAATCACAGAGATAGAAAGTAGATTCAGTTTCTAGAAGTTGAGGCAGAGAAGAATAGAGAATGGATGGTGAAGGATACATGGTTTCTTTAGAGAATCATAGAAATGTTCTAGAATTAAGTCATGGTTATAGTTGAATAATCTTGTCAATACACTAGAAACTACTAGAAAAGTCAGATGGATAGGCAGGACATCTCAAGCGAAATCAAAGAAAACAATGAACTGAACAAAAAATCAAAATGCAACAAATCAAAATTTGTGTGGCAAGGTTAAAATGGTGCTAAAAGAGGCATTAAGAGAATTAAATGGTTATATTATAGAAGAACACATGTTACAAAACAATAATCTCAGTTCCCACCTAAAGAACCTAAAAAAAGAAGACAAAATGAAGCCAAAGCAATGGAGGTAAAGAAATAAGAAAAATAAATGCAGAAACCAACAAAGTTGAAAATAGAAAAATAAAGAGAAAATCAGTAAAATAAAAAGATGGTTCTTTGAAAAATACTAGCAAGACTCACAACAAAAAAGACAGAAAACACAAATCACCACTGTTAGGGATGAAACAGAAGACACCATCACAGAACCTACAGACATGAAAACAGAAGAGAACACCGTGAACAGCTGAGATGGAGTGGGCCACTTCCTTGAACAGTATAAACTTCTATACTTATTCAATATGGAATGGATAATTTGAATAGGCTGACAACTAACAGAGAAATTGAAATCATAATTTTAAAATTCTCAAAAAATAAATATCCAGGCCCAGATATTTTATGAGACATTCCACCAAACATTTGAAGAAGAATTAACATTACTATAGAATCTCCTCCAAAAATTAGAAGAAGGAATTATGCTACTTAATTCATTTTATGAACTAGTATTTCCCTAATACTAAGATCAAGCAGCCAGTATAAGAAAGGAAATTACAGAACAATGTGTCTCAAGAATACAGACACAAAATCCTTAGAAAAATATTAACAAATAAAATTCAATGACACATGAAAAGACTTGTACACTATGACTAATTGGGTTTGCTCCAGAGATGTAGACCTTGCTCAGTATTTGAAAATCAGTCTATGTAATACACTACATTAACAACAACAACAAAAAATTAGGTTATGCATTATGGTGCATGCCTGTAATTGCAGCACTCTGGGAGGCCGAGGCAGGAGAATCACACATTTGAACATAGCCTGGGCAATTTGGGAAACCTGTGAGACTCTGTCTCAAAATAAAAAATACAAATGGGCCAGGGATGCAACTCAGTACAAAGACCCTGGGTTCATTTCCCAGTACCACAAATAAAAGTAAAAAATTACGTGATCATATCAATTGACAGTTGAAAAGGCATTTGATAAAATTCAATACTCATTTATGACTTTTTAAGAAATTCTCAAAAAACTAGACATAGAAGGAACTTCATAAAACTGATCAAGATCAACTACAAAAATCTACAGGTAATGTGATTAGCAAGGAAAACTGAATCTTTTTCTTTCCAGAAAGGGGAAAGGACACCCACTCTTACTCAAACATGGTATTGGAATTTCTATCCACTGAATAAGACAATAAAGGTGAATAAAAACTATAAAGATCTGAATGTAAAAAAAAAAAAAACTGTTCCTATTTTTAGAGGACATGACTGCTTATGTAAAAAATCCCAAAACTCTATCCCTAAAATCCTAACATTCATTAGAAGATACAATAAATATATACAAATCAATTTTATTTCTCTATATGGTAGTGAACCATTAGACACTGAAATTTAAAATACAACTGACAACTAGTCAGAAAAAAATACTTAAGTGTAATCTAACTAAACATGCATAGGTTTTGTACCCTGAAAAACTATACCACAGCAACGAAGAAAGTCAAAGATTTAAATAAATGGAGAGACATACCATGTTCATGGATACAGTCAATGTAATAAAGACATGGACTCTTCCCAAATTAGTCCAAAGATTTAATGTGACTTCTATCAAAATTTCCACAATGTTTTTTCCAAATATAGACAAGATGGAAGCACTCAGGAGCCTGAGGCAGGAGGATCGTTGTGAGTTCGAGACCAGCCTGGGCTACAAAGTGAGTTCAAGGCCAGCCTGAACTGCACAGTGAGACCCTGTCTTAAAAAATAGGGCTGGGGCTTTAGCTCAGTGGCCTAAGCACCTGCCTGGCAGGCACAAGGTTGTGAGCTCGATCCAAGGTACCAAAAGAAAAAAAAAATTAAAATCAAATATAGACAGAATTATTTTTAAATATATATGGAAATGAAGAACTAGAATAACTAAACTAATTTTGTAACAGAGAAGTATAAGAAATCAGTCTAGCCATCCTGAGGATGATAATTTTGCTATATTAAGCCCATGGTCTACATGGAGTGATGGACAACAAGGGGAACAGATAAAAAGAACAGAATAAGAAACCAAGAAATAGCCCACACACAAGTGCACAACTAACCTCCTACAAAGGTGCAAAAGTAATTCAGTGGAAGATCACTTTCTCAACCAGAGTAGTTAGACACGGGAAAATAATTAAATAAGTCAATAAATAAGTAATAAATCGCCTTAATCTAACCTCATACCTTACACAAAAATTTGTTCCAGATGGCTCACAGTCTTAAACTAAAAACACAAAACTTATTTAAAAACAGAGAAGAAAATATTTAGCATGAGAACTGAATACAGAATTCTTGGACCTGAGATCAAAAATCAGATCTGCTGGAGTAAAAATGTATATACTGAATTGAAAATTAAATTTTTCCACACAGAAATATTTTTAGAAGATGAAAGTACAATTTACAGAGTGAGTGAACAGATTTGTAACTCACATACCAAAAGACTAGTATTTAAAATAAAGAGCTCTCCAAAGTCAAATTAAAAAATGAGTAAAGGATAGAAATAAATATTTTACCAAACAAGACACACAGATGACAAATAAGCAGACAAAAAGAAGGCCAACATCACTGCACTGACATTTAAAATGCAATTTTAAAACCATAGTGAGATATCACTAAACACCTAACAGAATGACTGAAATAAAACATGGTGACATCAAATGGGTACAGAGAAATTGGACTGTTCATACATTCCTGGTGAAAATATAAAATGGTACAATTACTCTGGAAAACAGGTTTCTAGAGTCACTAAAAATTTAAATGTGCACTTCCAACATAAAACCATCAATTGCACTTTTAGGGATTTATCCTTGAGAAATGAAAACACAAAAACCTGTACATGAATGTTTACAGCAGCTTCGTTTGTCATATCCTAAAACTGGAAAGGATCCAGATGCTTCAATGGGTGAATGATTAAACACACTGTGCTACATTCCTACCATGGAATATTACTGAGCAGTAAAAAGGAACAAACTGTTGATTACACACAACATCTTGGATAGAATGCAAAAGAATTGTGTTGAGAGAAGAAAAGTCAATCCCCAAAGTGTACATACTATGTGATTCCATTTCTACAACTTTCTTAAAATGGCAAAATTTTAGAAATAGAGGACAGTTTTGTGGTTGCCAGAGATTAGAAAGGGGTTGGGGAAGGGAAGTGGTGTGTGGATCCAAGGTGGCAGCTTGAGGGCCCTGGGGAGGAGGCACTGGTCTGCATCCTGACCATCCGTATGTTGATACCTGAGTGTGATATTGTGCTGGACTTTGCAAGACGTTACAGCCACTGGGGGAAATAGTCGAGCATATGAAATCTCTCTCTGTATAATTTCCTACATCTACATCTGAACATACAACTGTCTCAAAACAAAAAACCTAATTAAAAAACGGGAAGGTCAATTTAAATATGAAATAAAATACTGAAGCCATGAAAGAAAAGACTGGTAACACTGACTCCCTAAAAACAAAACAAACAAACAAACAAATCCTGCATGGCAAGCATTTTATAAAGCATAAAGAAACAAAAACCTAGAAGTAAATTTTGGGCACAAGTGCCAAGCATGACCTGCTGCCTAAATATATATTTCCATTTACCTATTTACTATGAGCACCCCCACTTCTACTGGGGTGGAGCGGTGGGTTTAATACAGTTGGTTCCCTCTGACACCCGTGCGGAAGTTTGAGACACTAAGAAGGTGGAAATAATCAGGTCTTGGCATTTAGAGGCCAGGCCTTGGGTGGGGACTAGGGTAATATATGACGGTCAGGGTGGGGACCTCCTGGTAACGTACTGGTGGCTTTACAGGATGAGCAGACAGAGAGCAGGGGACACATGCGTGCATCTGGTCTCTTGTCACACCATACTCTGCACTGCCTTGAGATTCTGCCCGCGAAAAGGTCATAATTAAAGGGGCCCCTTGACCTTGGACCAAAACTGTGACTTGCAGTAAGACTTCTTTTTAAGTAATTACCCGAATCAGTGTTGTTGTGTTATTAGCAACAGAAAACAGACTAAGATGGGCAGCTGTGCACACAGAGGAGAGCGTAAGACACAATCTGGCCCACAAAATGTACCAAAGTCTCTTGAAACGAGCCTCGCTCTTTGAAAGATAACATCTTGTCAAAAAGGCCATGCTGCTCTTCCTGTCCTGAGCTTGCTCTCACTGACTAGAGGACCAAGCCCATCTATAATGCGCAGACAAAATTCCGTCTACCGAGATGTAAAAAGATTTCATCCACTTAGTTGACTTCTCTCTGTCTGTGAAAGAGAAAGAGACCATGTAAGAAGCTGTTTCTGTTGCACAGATTTAGCTCAGTAGTGTAAGCCTGCCTGGCAAGCACGGGGTTGTGAGTTCGAACCCTGGTACCAATAAATAAATAAATAAGAAAGAAGCTGTTTCTGTGATCCAGTTGGGGTTATCTCAGCTCTGGGAAGGAGAGGAAAATTAACCATAATACATGACGAAATGCAGCAACCAGGCAAAAATAAAGCCATTCCAATGACACAGGCAGGAGAAATACAGTAGGCTGGGATCTCCAAATCACAGAGCCGGAGGGAGCAAAGGGAGGGAGCACACGTCTGCCTCAGACGTAGCCTCAGCTCTGGATTTTCCCTGACTGCCTCTCCATGTGATCTGATCCATGATACCTAAGTCCTTCTCTTTCTTTCTTGACCTTAACATAATTGGTGCATTTCTATGTTTTATTCCATACACCACAGTCTGGCGTATGGCAATATATAAAAATTGATATATACTATTTAGAGAAATGTTTCCAGAAATACAGAAATATTCTTTTCATTGTTCTCAAATACTGATTTTTATCTTCTGCTCAGACTGTCAGCTTATAGTTCAGTTGGCCTTCTGTCTTCCTTAACATCTCTTAGGCCGGCCGTGTGTCTGCTCTCCCTCGAGGACATTGCCCAGAGGCCCAGTTGCCCAGATGCTGAAACCTCTGAAGTTAAGCTCTACTGTGGTTCTAATGGTTCTGTGAATAACTATATATGTGTTTGCTTCTGTCTAGTGTTTTCTGTTTCTGTCTATGTCCTTTGCTATACCCTTAATACCCATTTAACAATCAACAGAGGCCCCCAGGACACGGTCTGACTTGTTTAGGGGTTGCCCTAGACCCACATGTGCCAGTCCTTTCCCCACCCTGCACACATCTATTCCTGTCCCTAACCCTTCCCACATTCTGAGCTCCAGTCTGGCAAAGCCATTACTTACTTATTCATTCATTCATTACTCATTCATTCATTCATTCATTCATTCCTCATTCACTCATTTATTACCCATTCAGTCAGCACTCCCCAGGGAAGAACACTCATATTTATGTTCATGGTTGAGACTTGGTGTCTTGGTTACTTTTCACTCATTGCTGGGGCAAAACACCTGACACCCAAAATTAGGGAAGGAAAGGTTTATTTAGCTTACAGTTTTTGGAGGTTTCAGTCCATTGTCAATTGGTTCCAAGGCAGGGTGGTATGACACCAGGGCAACACTTCAAGGCAGCAGCCAGAGTAAAAAAGGGGGAAAAGCAAGTCTATTTTTCTCCCTTGTATTGTACACAGGCCCCCCACCACCCAGGGTGGGTGTAGCATTCACAAAATCTCCTTGCCTTCCTTCGCACAGGATGAGGATATTTACAAAGGAAGAACCCTGGCTCCCTGCTCAGTCTCTCAGTTAAACTTCTGACCTTCTCAAATTTACACAATGAACAGGTAACTGCTTGTGCTCTACACCCCAAGATGTAGAGCTGCTGAGTTACTTAATTAAGCTTCTAGACTTCTCAAGTTGACACATGTATAAAACATAACATTTGGCATTTCCAATATCTTAGGTGAAAATAGAATGTCAATTATTTTTTAGTTAAACAAGGTATTATAAACTTTGTGAATTGCAAATATGGAAAAATAAACCAATGAATTGGAATCTGGGAAGATATTTCATATAATCTTTCATTTTAAAGAGAGATCACTCACCTGGTTAAGACCACTCAGAAAGTTTACTGTAGGATAAGAAGAATGTATTTCTTCTACATTGTTTTCTTTTGAAATCAACTAAAACCTGTACATTTCAAAAGTGTGTCTTCACTTTGGAATAATAAAAGAAACACCAGTAAGTCTTTATGGGAATAGAAAATCTCTTCCTCACATGAACTGCTTGCCAAAGGATAATTTTCAGGCTTTCAGAGATAGCTAAGTATACCCTTTAAATTAATTTTTATTAATTTCATGCTATTAATATATTTGATTATATGATTTTGTAATTATATTACTATAAGTGATTTTATTGTCAAATTAAACAAAAGCTATTCATATCATCACATATATGCTCTATTAGTAGTATCTGTATACTTCTAGTATCTTTATCATCCAAGGCAAGCTATGAGGAAATGTGATCCACACTGAAAACTTCACTTTATTATCAGCTCTTCAGGAAAGTATGAGAGGCAAGAGGAAGAAATGCCTGTGAATAAAAATAAACCTATAGCATCAGTGTGAAATACTGATTTTGAAAACAAATCCATATAAATGGAAGATTCAATGTCAGCTCCAAGAACTAAATACGATATATAATCTATAATCTTTTATCTGAAATCCATGCAGTCCTATGTATTTCAAAATTCAAAAAAAAATTGGGAGCAAATTTAGAAACATAATATAGTCTACCTGCTGCATATTACACAACACAAAGCTGTCTTCCACACTCCTTTTATCAATCACTTCGGCATTTCCATATTAAAAACAATATTCTCAGCAAGTATGGTAAATAAAACCATGAATATGACTATATCAAGTCAGGTTTTCTACCAATCTGGTTCAGGTCAGCTATACTTATCAAATAAACTAGAAGGAAAAATCAGTTGTCCAAACTTCTTGTATTTCAGTATTGTGTCTAAAGAATTATTAAACCAAAATATTGCCATTAACCATAATTTTGTCTTGAGACTGTAATTTACTGAGCAACCTTACATTTTATGTTACAATCACATTTTATAGGATGTTTTCTTTATTTTTGACTTTCAAAGTTCTTTTTGATGTCTGCTTTTCTGTTTGTCTGTTTGCTTGCTTGATTTTGCAACTCTTCAAATAAAATTATTCTTCATACTGAACTCGGCAATCAAGTCATGTGCTTATAAGACCGGCCACACAAAGGAACCTTGCCAAGGATATAGTCATTCTTGAATTGATGTGTCTTGTAAGTAGGGATTTTCACCAGATTAGAATTTCTTAAAGCTGCTCCATACATATGGTGAAAATTAACAAAAACTAAACCAAAGCCTATCATCTGTCACCCAAAGAAGTAGGCAAAGTTCAGGTATGATTTACCAACTTCCTTCTTGTATTTTGGGAGTAGAGAGATTCCTCACATCACCATCCCTCCATTCTCAAGTTCTCAGAACATCTGGCTCTTCCAAGTTAACCGAAATTTTAAGTTCCATTCTTTTCTGTAGAGTTTTGATAACACGCACCTCATTTTATTTGTGTTAACATTCATCAGGGTAGATACATATTATAAATATTTCACATTATGACATTTTTAAAACAATATTGTTTTCCAATGGAATGACTCAGGATTTGAATGCCAGAATAAGCTAAATATATGAGTCCAAAGAATTTCGTGTCTTCTGGAATAAAAGTTGAACTTTTTTACAGAATGAGGTCTCATCACTTAAAAATTGTCAGAAATAGTTCTCTATAATGTGTAGGACTAGGAGATCTTTGAGAAATTTTTTCAAAAGATAGTAAAATGTTGACAATGCTGTTGACACTTGAGAGACTGAACTTTATGATGTAATCATAGAAAGTAAAATGCAGAGTTAGGAAAAATGTCTGGTGCTTACTTGTTATTGCACAGATAAAAGCACTGCATAAAAACTAATGAGTGTGAAGAACACTCCTGAGGTTACGTAATTAGGAACCAAGCTGAGATCACCACTCCAAGACTAAGGCCCCTTTGTGCACCTTAACGGGTCTTCTTTTGCTTTAGTGGTGTTCACCTCATGTTCCAGTTAGAACCACAGCACTCTGACAGTCAGAACCATATATATTCATCCCTTTCATTTCTCGAACAGCACACTGCATGAAATAGATTATTTCTTACAGGTGGAACTATTTTTCAAATTCATGCTTGAAATGAACACTGTCAGCCTTGCTGTTGCAAAAGTGGTGAAGGGTAGAGAGACCTTTGCAGTTACCCAGCAGAGACGCCACACATAACTTCAAATAAAGGAGATGGCTCATTTTCAAGTTGCTACCATGACAATGTTTTCTATGAAAAAGAAAGATGAGGAATGATTCATTTAAGTCTTCTGACTCTGTGATCTTTGAAATGAGGACAATCCCTGTAATCATTTGCAGTGGTCATGATGTCACTGTTAACAGTTCACTGGGCCTTGAAATGCCAGAATCTTGACATATTCTGCCTCCTTTTTCCATGTTCTGTTCCCAAATTAAGCTTAATATTGAATGCCAGGATACAGTAGTGTTGCCAGGCATTTTCTCCCTCTGTGGACAAAGAAGGAGATCTTTAACAGTAAATTCAAGAGGGGAAAACACCTTCTAGACTAACTCCACCAAATATCTTACCATTTTAAGTATTCTGTTGCTATTTTTTAATCTTTTTATTTTGATGTAATTTCAAATGCACAGAAAAGCTGTAAAAATAAGTAGGACAAAGAACTTCCACATAGTCTTTGCCCAGATTTACTGCTTCCATAGTTTTCCATTTGTTGTCTTTAATTTCTCTTGACACTTATAAGGTGAAGATACCACAAGGTGTGATCAAAATATACAGTGAATATACATTTTTTTTTAAAAATTATTACAACAGAAGACATACTGGCATTATCCCCCTTGCTTATCCCATCATTCTTGCTACTTTCAGAAGCAGTCCTGGAAACCCTCTCTTTTGAATGTCATTGCAAGGTATGATTTAAAAATACAGTGAATGCTGTTGCCAAGTGCTGCACAATGGAAGGGCAGACTTCCGCAAACATACTGTGTCCTCATCTGCCTTAGTCACTGGATCTGGCATCATGGAACTTCAGGCTCCTCCCTAGCCTCGAAATGACTGTGAAAAGTAGTCAGCAGTTAGAATAGATTCAGGACACCAGGGCAAGCACAACAGCACGACTAAAGACACTCACAAAAGTGGCCTTCCAGAACTGCTTCAGGAAGTGTCAAGAATGGTGGGCTCAGAGCATTTGAAGTAAAGGGGAGTATTTTGAAGATTAGTGGAAATGTATTTCTTACTGTAATAATTATTTTTCAGTTTAAACATTCACTGTATTTTGCAATCACAACTCATATGTCCCTTTATCCCTAAAATCTCCAGTGTATATCTCCTTAGAGAAAAGCCATCCTCTTATATGATAACCACAGTAAATCAGGACATTTGACACTGATAACATGCATTAGTTAATTACAGTTACTTTTTGAAAAATAAAATGGTGATACATGCTTCCTCAAAGTATGCTAGTATTAACTACGATGGGTTTTAAATGTGATTTTTCAGTTAATCGATCCTTAACATGCAGCAGTTCCTTTTCTAAAGAGCATGCCTAGCAAGTTACTATTTAAGTCAGATCGAGGCGCTGGTGCGAGTTCAGGGCCACACATCAGTGAGCACCTGAAAGGGCTTCTGGTTCCCGGATGAGCTGCTGCAGCTGATTCACAGACCTCACAAGAGTAGGAAACGTTGCAGAACCAAGCATGAGTCACATCTTACTGAGTGACTGAGGATCTGTTGGCATAAAGATGCTCTTGATTTCCCTGTTCACGTTTCTAAAAGTAGGTAAAATTTAATAAGGACAGAAAGTCACTAAAAAGTGTGAAACATAGAAAAGAATGATTTTTAGTGTGTGGAGGGGTGAACCAGATAAATTTCTGTTTAATTTTTCAGCAAGTCTCTCCTTTAAAAAATTCAATATTCATTGACCTATGATTTTGGTGATTCCAATACTGTATTTTTAAATTTTAAATTACACAATTACCAAGCGGTGATTGTTACGGTTTATACATTGTGTCAACTTGAGAAGTCTAGTAGCTTAATTAAGTAACTCAGCAACTCTACATCCTGAGGTGTAGAGCACAGCTACCTGGTCATTGTTACAATCTGAGTAGGTCAGAAGTTTAACTAGGAGACTCAGGAGGGAGCCAGGGGTCTTACCTTGTAAACATCCTCATCCTGTGCAAAGGAAGGCAAGGATGTTCGTGAAGCTTCACCCACCCTGGGGGGGGGTCCTGTGTACTATATAAAGGAGGAGAAGAGGCTTGCTCTGCCCCCCTTTTACTCTGGATGCTTTTGCTCGGCTGCTGCCTTGAAGTGTTGCCCTTGTGCCATGCCACCCTGCCTTGGAGCCAGCTGATTGTGGACTGAAACCTCCAAAAACTGTAAGCTAAACAAACCTTTCCTTCCCTAATTTTGGGTGTCAGGTGTTTTGTCTCAGCAACACGTAAAAGTAGCCAAGACAGTGATGGATTTATCAAATATTTCATCTGTCAAATTATTGCTTAACATATACTTAGGATTAAGCATAAATTTTTCACAATGGCAATATTTTATTTATGCTTTGGCTTGTTCCATAAAATAATTTATAAATGTTTCCATAAGTACATAGACTATAACAAGATAAGGTAAATGTAAACATATTATATTAGAAAAATGTGACAAAGTTAACATAAAACCTACAGTAAAATCAGAACTTCCTTCTCAACCTTCTGTTTAATATACAAGTATGATAATTATTTGTTGGTTATAGGAGAAAAATGTGGGCATTTTCTAACTACTACTCCTGTCTTTAAGGGCAAAAACTGTTTAATTTCATGAAAACTTCATACTCACCTCTGCAGTTCATTTCTACTACTATTCCATAGTATGACACTTATTCTGAAGTTCAGGGGGAGGCTATTTTGTCAGTAGTGCAAACCTGGGCTACAAGTTTAAACATTCTACCTCCTGGGATTTTAAGCATGGTACCCAAATTAATTCTTCAGAATCTCTGCTCACGAAAATTTTGGTAGAAGACACAAAATTCCATCTCGCCATCCTCTTAGATATGTGGAGTAAATGAAAGTGAGTATTTGTGACTGGTCAACAATTTGCCCTAAGCCTTCTAACATCCAAAACAAAAAGAAAGATGCATTCAGTTTTGTGATTCACAAAATCTTTCAGGAAAAAAAGCAAGCCAATTTCCTGGGAGCAGCTCAACAATAATTTATTGGCTCCTGGTGCACAAAAGATAAGAAGACAAAACAGAAAGCCTGTGGGTAGCAGCATCAATGTGTGCAGAAATATCACTGGTCAGTTTTTCTCTAATTGTAGAGAATTTTGAAACAAACATCAGAATAGAATACCATAACAAATCTGTGTATTTCAAGCAAAGAATTCAAGAAAAACCTTGTTTCTGTACTCCCACTAATTTTAATAAAATCCCAGACGTATCATTTCATTTGTTAATATTTTACTGTGAGTCTCTGAATGATAAACTCTGTAGTTTTCTTAGCATTACAATGACCACATCTAAAAATAGAATAAAGATTCCTTAATATCAGCTCAGTGTTTAAATCAGCATTTTTTGAGTTTGACCATGTTTAAAAATTTTGTTTGTTTGCCTGTTTGTATCAGGATGCAGGTAAGGTCTATAATTGCAACTCTTCACTACTTATTTTTTTTT
>RJWM01017871.1:0-42192 GCA_004363535.1 Dasyprocta punctata | reverse complement strand
CTTTAAAGTGATCAGTATTGTTATGAGACTAATAGACATATCTTTTTCTGTAATTGAGGGGTGATTTTTTTGTTTCACATGCAGCCTAAGAAGATGTGCAGTTATGCATCAGAGGAAAGTTTATGCATCAGCAACTTCCTCGTGGACTTTCATTCAGCATCACTAAGAAATTCTTGTGCTTTACAAGACATCAATACAAACAATACTGAAGTTATATTGTGATATCTTAATAATCATTTTGGTCACTAACTTGACAGTACAAATTTTGTTCTTTGCATCATGTATATTTTCTTTGATTTGCACGGGACATGAATGAAATTTAGTTATGATTTGACAAATGTCTTTATATGTGTTATTTTGAGAATTTCTTTTGTTTTTAACTTGGTGCTGCTTTCCTCTAGAAGGGCTAAATTTTGAGTGTCCAAAATTTACAGGTGAGGAAACAATCATCCTAAGATTCTGCAGAGTGATAGGCAATCTGATATCCTTTGTTTCACTGCAGTGCTTTGTGGGACAGTTCATATGGTGTCATGTCTCAGTTTACAGGAAAAGTTCATTAATTTGATTATTCACATATAGAAAAGCTCATATAGAAGTGGAAATAAATGACTGTGGTTTAGTCATAGAGAATCCTTAAACATGGTAAAGAGTATCATGATGATAAGTTAGTAGTTTATACTGAGTTTGTCTACTTTTTTCCTTTCTCAGATCAGTAAATACCATCCACATAGAATTCTAGGTATACAATTGCAAGGGTGAAATAAGAAACACATTTGAGGATCATATGTGTGTTCTCTTCTGTTTATCTTAACAATTTTTTTCTTTCTAGTTAGATTCATATTATAAGTTGGAGCTTGGAAATGTTAGAGTTCCAACATATTAAGGTTAAAAAATGAAGTTGGCTGTTTATGTTCATTCTGGAAACTCAAATCCAAATAAATTGCATGGAAATTGTAAACATCACCTACATCCCTCTGGTTTTTGCTTGACTACTGTTGACTGATGTTTATGAACTGTTCAGAGTCAGCATGAGTTGTTCTTGGCAGCAGATCCTGTTAGCCCAAACTCTGATGTTTTAGAAAGATTTCTTATGGACTTAAAATTTATATCAAAATACAATTTCTGTGGTTCTTCACTTGCAATACATATGAAATAAATAAATATAAACTCGTAATAAGACATCCCTTTTCTAATAGGGAAAATGACTGATGAAATAAAGGTACTAGAGCAAGCATTTTATTGTAGTGTTGAGCAAAGGAAGCAAAACTGCAAATTTGAGTATCTTAGTGACTATGCATAATCAGAAGGAGAGCGTTGATTTACAGATGAACCTGGTCAGACTACCCACTGATTGTTACTTTATGTGGATTCTAGTTACTAGAAAATACTATTTCTGTAGTCACTCCTTCACTTCTACTAGCAGGTATTTTAATGTAATTAGATTAAGATGATGAAATAAAGACATATTACTTCAAAAAGACTCTTTTATTACTTCAGAAAGACTTCTTTTACTTCAGAAAGAATCTATTGCCAACCAACTAGAAACTCTTCTGAAGTGATCACTGGGTTCTGGAGTTTGTTTCATTATTTCAATAAATATCACAAGTCTATGTTTTTCAGTGATAGTATTTGTGTGGCCTTACTGTAAGTCTGTTAGCTTTAGGATGAAGTTTTATCAAACTGTTATGAATATATTGTTTGTAAGAATATGAAATTAATAAAGATCTGAGAAAGAAAACATCGAGATTTTGCATGCCAGTTTCCATGTTAACTATTTCATATTTATTTTCTTTAACATTGGAAAGTCCAAAATAAGGAAGGAAAAGACCTAAACCCATTAAATTAGACATAAAAAAGGTGAAATCACAGCAGATTCTGCTGAAATACAGAAGATTATCTGTAAGTATTTAAAGAACTTGTGCTCTAATAAAATGGAAAATTCAGAGAAAACATAAATTCCTAGATACATATGAGCTATCAAAGCTGAACCAAGAAGTTATGAAAATTCTGCATAAGCCAGTATCAGACAGGGAAACTGAAGAAATAATAAAAATTCTACCAACTACGAGAAACACAGGTCCTGATAGGTAGATTCACTGCCGAATTCTGCAAGAACTCTAGAGAAGATCTAATGCTGCTACTCCTCAAATTCTTTAGTGAAGTTGAAAGAGAAGCAATACTTCCAGAGTCATTCTTAGAAGCAAATATTACCCTTTTTCCAAAACTTGAGAATGGCCTTGCCCCCCAAAAAAGAGAGAGCTACAAGCCAATCTAATAGCACAGATGCAAAAATCCTAAATAAGATATTGATAAATAGAGTGCAGCAAATCAGCAAAAATGTCATATATCACGATCAAGTAGGATTTATTGCAGAGATGCAGCAATGGTCCAACATATGCAAATCAATAAAGGTAATACATCGTATCAACAGAGCCAAAGACAAAAATTACATGATCATCTCAACAGGCACAAAAATATTTGACAAAATCAACATCTATTTATGATAAAAACATTGAAGAAAATAGAAATTGAAGCACTTTATCTCAGCCTGATAAAAGACATTTATGACAAAGCAACTACAAACATGACACTAAATGGAGAGAAGCTGAAAACTTTGCCTCTAAAATCAGGAAGAAGATAACGATGCCCACTCTTATCTCTTCTGTTTAATATAGTACTCAAGTCATTGGCTAGAGCAATAAGACACAATAAAGAAATAAATGGGATACGAATAGGGAAGGAAGAATATAAATTGTCATTATTTGCTGATGACATGATCCTTCCCAGAGAAGACACCTAAAACTCCACCAAAATATTCCAAGAACTGATATCCAAATTTAGCACTGTAGCAGGATACAAAGTTAACCCTCAAAAATCAATAGCATTCCTGTACACCAATAAAAACTCTCTGAGAGGGAAATTAGGGAAATTATTATAATATCAAGAAAAATGGGATACTTACGAATTAACCTAACCAAGGAAGTGAGAGACCTCTACAATAAAACTGGTACTCTGAAAAAGGATATTTAAGAGTATATCAGAAAATGGAGAGATATCCCCATTCCTGGTTAGGCAGAATCAATATAGTCAAAATGGCCTTTCTTCTAAAACTTTCATAGAGATTTAATGCAATTCCAATCAAAATACCAATAAGATTCCTCACAGCAATTCCAAAATTCATTTGAAATCAAAAGAAACCTAGAATTGTAAAAGTGATTGCGGGCAAAAAGAGCAAGGCAAGGGGCATCACAATCCCTGATTTGAAGTTATATTACAAAGTTATAGTAATACAAACAACATAATATTGGCAGAAAACAAGACTCATGGATCACTGGAACAGAAAATACAGAAACAACTTCAGGCACACTCATACAATTTTTTTTTTTTTTTTTGACAAGGGGCAAATCCCATTACTAGAGGAAAGACAGCCTGTTTAACAAGTAGTGCTGAAAAACTGTCTTTCCACATTCCTAAGGTTGAACCTGGCCTCATTTCTCTCACTATCCACCAACCTAAATTCAAAATGGATCAAATATCTAAACATTACAATAGAATACTTAATCTTCTAGAAGACAAAGTGGGTAAAACTCTTGAAGAAATAGGTGTAGGGAAAGACTTTCTGAACAAAACTCCAGTTGCACAAAAAATAATACCAAGAATCAACAAATAGGATGACATCAAATTAAAAAACTTGTGCACAGCAAAGGAAGTCACTAACAGAGTGAAGAGGCATTATACAGAATGGGAAAAAATTTTCAAGCTAATTCTTAGATAAAGGACAAATATCTAGAATATATGAAGAACTGAAAAAAAATTAAACCCCACAAATTTAGAGACCTTATCCAAAAATGGGCATCTACAAGCAGTACTTACTTCTCAAATGATGAAATAGCAATGGCCAATAAATACCTGAAAAAAAATTCAGCAACACTTGCCATTTGAACAATGCAAATTAAAACAACCCTGAGGTTCCATCTCACTCCAGAAAGAATGGCTATCCTCAAGAAATCAACCAGTAACAAATGCTGGGGAGCCTGTTGGAAGAAAGGAACCTTTTTCCATTATTGGGTCTGCAAACTGATACAACCATTATGGAGATCATTATGGAGATTCCTCAAAAAACTAAAAGTAGAGTAGAAGATATGCTGGGTCTGGGAGGATCCCCTCAAGAAGGAGCCAATTATCTCTTCCAGTAAGCCATGCAAGCAAGCCATGTGCGGCTCAGGAAGAGAGAAGCCAGAAAGTGCCTCTGGTGAGCCTACCAGTGCACAGGCTGAGACCCAAGGACCCCTCCATACCCCCCTGCCAAGCAACCAGCTGGTTTGGAGGACAGGCTGAGTTGATAGCAACTGAGGTACAAAAAGTAACTGAATGCTTATACTGTTTGGTTGACTTTGCAGGCCTAGGGCCAGTGATCTGAGTATCCATGGGGAGGATAATATGCAGCATGGCAAATATGGGAGATTTCCTTCTATCTTGTTTTTCAAATCCATTACTGTTCTCACTGTTCTGTTTTGTTTCAATTTGTTGTTTTGCTTTATTCAATGTTCTGTTTTGATTTGTTTTATTCTGCTTTGTTTGGTTTGATTTTGCTATGGCTGATGGAATGGACAACTATTGTGAAGATAACAAGAAATACTTAGGCATTGTTGATTTCCTATTATCCTGCTTCGAAGTTCTGTACTAATTTCATTGCTTTTGATTGGCTTTATTCTGTTTTGTTTTGTTGGATTTTGTTATCTTTAAAATAAAAAAAAAAAACTAAAAGTAGAAATTCTGTTTGGCCCAAGCAGTTGCTTCTATGTATCTTCCCAAAAGAGGTGAAGACATCACATCACAGTGATGTACGCAAACCGATGTCTATGGCAGCATGATTCATAATAGATAAAACTTAGAAAAAGCCTATATGTTCACCAGCAGATGAATGGATAAAAAAAATGTGGTATCTATACACAGTGGATTATTACTTTGCCATAAAAAGGATAAACTTGAGTAATTTCTAGAAAAATAGATGTAGCTTGAGATCATAATGTTAAGTGAAGTAACAGACACATAAGGTTAAGTGTGGTTTCTTTTATATGAAAAACATTCTCTCCTTTTTCTGTCACATAATATATATCTGTACATATCTATCTATCTATCTATCTATACAGATAACCGGAAAAAAAGAGAAAGAAAAAAAGGTACTGTAATCTAGTGCAGACAATGTGTCTAAAAGTGTACCTTGACTTAGTACAATTGTCTTACAAGTTTGGTATGCTCTTTAGACTATTAGTCTGGTTTTCAAACTGTATATATGTTAATTAACTTTATAAGATCTTATAAGATAAATAAATGAATCTGGTCCTGAAAAATGAAAGGGAGTGGAGGGAAGGGAACAGAAGAATTGAAATGTGTTATGTGCATGAATTCCCTGTGTGAATACAATCATTAAATACTGCAAACATTTATTAATAAAAGTAAAAAAAAGGCAGAATCACTACTTTCATTTCAGTTAGAGGGAATTGTGAGTTAGCACAGTTAAATATTATTGTTGCATTCAGAATCCCATAGTTATCCTTTACTTTAGCTGGTTTTAAATGCAAATCAGCATGGCTTCAAAGTTTGTCTATTCATGTTGTGCTTTTTCCTCTGACATTATAATCCTCTGAGGGTAACCTGTCCTTTTGTAGGTTTCTGAAGGGATTTTGCTTTCAGAACTAAAAAAATACTTTTTCCCTAATGGAACGTGTAGAAAAGTATGGATTCATCTCATCTGAGTTGACGAAAATACCTCCAATGCTGTAAAGGGCAAAGCCCAAATTTTGTAATTTAAAGTAGAGGGTGAGCAAATCTCCACACAGACTCATGAGCAGAATAAAAGTCATGAAAATTTTAGATGCTACAGTTATATCTGTGGATGGAATCAGGTCAAGAATGTATGTTCAGTATAATTGCTATTTATAGTCAGTATTTGATGTTTGATTAACTCTTCAAAATTTTTGTCTGAACTTAACAAATAATTATAGAAAAGTGACAGACACTGAAGTTTGATTTGGGTAAACTAACTAGTAAATAATATTCACGAGAAAGGTATTTTGTAATTTCCAATATGGCTTATTTTTAAATGGTCTGAATGTCACCAGAGTATGTATGTGAATAGTCATATATTCAAGTATTGAAAGGTGATTTTGAAGGCATAAATATTTCAGTAAGTAAAGTGATGCTTAAACCTTGAAATACTGATTTTACTAATTTGTTACTATGTAGAAATGGTGCATTTTGTAATGTGTTTTATTTTATGATCACTATACTGAAGGAAGAAAATAATTACTAGCAACCTAAAATTAATGTCCTCAATTCAATTTCATCAGTTCAAATGCACTAACTTCTCCCCTAAATTTATATATATAATATATCATATATATATAATTGTATATATTTATATATGATTTACTTTGAGAGGATTAAACCAAACACTATTTGATAGCCAAGATTTGTTTGCTTACTAATTTTATATTTAATAGTATATCCTTGATATCATTACATTGTTATTAATGATTGCAGTAGTATTATGTACTAAAATATTGAAGTGATTTTCTGTCATGGAACAATTACATTATTTTGATTTTCAATCAAAACAGGGTTATGAGTAAGAGGATTCACAATACTTGTATGCTACTATGCACCATTGTAGCAATATAAATGTCACATATTTTCATATTTTGTTTGCCTTTCAATGTGATTTGTGCATTTTGTATATTTTTGTATTTTTATGAATTCATATGTATATATTTCTTTGTTTATTCTGCCATTCCAGATGTACTCATCTGAGACTTCTCCATATTTACTGTGCCCTTAAATGTGTCAACTATTTTTATAGAACATGGATCAAACAATTGTGTCCTCTTGAACATTTAATGTCTGTATACTTTTTTATTATAGAGGACTTATGCTGGCATGCTTGAGGTATGATGGCTGTATATTTTTCTGATTTGTAAGACTTGTGTGCTTGACATACATTGTATTAGTATACTGGAGTTTCTTAAAATTAACACCTGATTTTGTTTATCAATGATCATGTGTTTCATTTTCTGAAACAAGTGAAATGCTTAACAGTTTGAACACCAACACCTTGAGAACAAATAAATATAAATAAAATACTTTTAAAAAGAAGCAGAGAAGAAAACTTTGACAATGTATTTGCTATTAATGAATGCACAGTGCTCTGTAAAATAATCATGTTAACCAGTGCACTGGCCTTCCTGCATCATCAACATTTCCTTAATCGTCTGTCAAGCGGTGCTGCATCAAGGGTACCATTAAAGAAATTAGAGTCAGCTGCTGGAGCTGAAATGTTTACATCCTAGAAAAGCTTTAAAAATTATGATTACAACTAAAGAATCCATTCCTTTGATCATTTTACTGTCTGGAAGGAGTTGGTGATTGTAAATAAATTTCTTTGAACAAATATCTGAGCAGAAGATCATAATGTCTCCACAGCTAGTTCCTTGTGGATCTACATTTGTGCCTTTTCCACGACTTCAGCCATCAATATCTGATTCAAGCAAAAGGTAATGTAGGTTAAGTTGTAATACCGAGGGTTGAAATGATGAAAACAATGTTCAAATGTTTTTGTTGGTGAGGCTAAAATTATAATTATTAGCTATTTAGTTGTTTATTTCTCCATGGTAGAGTATTTGTAAATAATCTATGGTTTTAAAAAACTAATGTTGCATGCTTTAAGTATATTTACTTTAATGACAAACATACACAATTCTCGAAACTCTCTTTAACATTTATGATTCATTAAGCCATTTATTTTTGAAATACTTAAAAATAATTGAGTATATAGAGTACTCTGACTTTAAATCATTACTGAATTGTTCTAATTTGATCTAATATCCTTTCTCCAACATTTTATCTAAATGGAAAGTACTTAGGATATGTCACACTCAATATTTGTTCTGAAATCACGCAATCATATTATTAAAGATACTTATTAGAGGGTTAAATATTTATGTACAGCATATGCATAAGCATAAAGTGATGGGGCAATCTAATGCATAATCATATCGTAAATGACTTTGCCTACAATTCATAGGCTAAATAGCTTTCTCTCAAAATGCCTGTTTCTGTTCCTTTTATCAGTGTGTTTAGGCCAGGCTGCCATCACTGCAGATGGGATTGTTACAAATACATTGATGTCACCAGTCAAGGGAATAATTCTGCCTAATGAGCAGGGGAAGTGCTAACCAATTTTTATTACTGACAAACAGTCATGAGGCAGCAAGAAGGAAACTCCTGCAAAAAAAAAAAAAAAAAAAGCTCTGTTCCACTAATGCTGTGGTTTTTATGACCAACACTTAGAACTAAAACACTTCTCCCTTAAATAGACTATTTGAAAGTGTTTGGATAATAACTCATAATGAATAATTTTTATTGGCTTTTTGTCAATAACACCTAAGCTGGGTTATAAATCATTGGAACATAAGTCAATACATGCCATTTTTATTTCATATATGGTTGAACGTGTCTAAAAGAAGTGAGGAAACAAATCATACATAATTTGCTTTGCGATTAAGGGAAGAATTTTCCGTTATATCCAGAGGAAAACATAGACTAGTAAAACTGTTACTATCTAAAGACTTTCTCTTAATATTTATAAATACTTGAGCCTACACATGGTTATAATATGGAGAGCAAAGTATTTTTTCAGAGTAACTTTCCACATGACTCCAACTTTGTAGACAAAATTATTTTACATAAAATTAAAAGGACTTGTTTTTCTGTAGATTAACAGGAAACATGCCACTGGTGAACTTAACTGATTAGGAAGCTGAAAACTGAAAAGCTTTTATATAAAATACAAGCTTTTTGGAAGCATGTATTACAGAGATGTTCATTCTCTAGAACTGATTGTGGACCTTGGAATTGGTGATACACTCTCATTCCACTATTGATAGCCTTTACAAAAATCTTTTTGATTTATTTAATTGGAATCCATCTGAGGGTAAAAAGTTGGAAAGTTAAGAGTAAGAAGGAATGGTAGGAGAAATTTGGTACTTTAATGAGTTAATGATGAAAGAGACATGTTCGGTTCTTGCTCTATCACTTTGCATTTAAGAGGGACATCTCTGTTTATATTGCATGTACTCTGGGCCTTGTTTCTGTATTAATAGATGAAATTTAGTTCTAAAGAACTACCTGTATAGGAGATTGTGACTCTTTATGTCTAGTGTTTTTACAAATTAGGTAGAGGAAATGGGTTCCGAGTCTCCAAAATGCACTGTATTTGTATTGCAAAATTTCGCTTTTATTAGATCCCAGCCTGCCTTTCTTTCTCCCTTTCCCCCCTCCCTCCATCTATGTCTCCCTCTCTTTTCTTTCTTTCTTTCTTTCTTTCTTTCTCTCTTTCTTTCTTTCTCTCATCCTTTCTTCTCTCTTTCTTTACCTTTTCGTGATAGTGAAGATTGAATCTAGACCTCTTAGCTTCAGATTTTTTTAATAGTTTCTTGCCCTTCAACTTGGACCTTTTCATAGCAATTGCTGAACTAAACATATTAGAAAATTGGGTTCCTAATATACTGATTCTCACTGCTGATTACAATAAGAAATGAATTCAATTTTATGTTTTAATAATTTTTCATGTGAATGATGTTCCATAAGTTTGCTCCACATTAAATTTAGTTGGAACTTCAAATTGTAACTTTGCATTTTTATTTAAGTGAAAGTTTCTGAGTAATTAAGTACATATCTTTCATATGCTGGAAATGTATGCCTTTTTCAAAGAGCACATGCTGATTCACAAGTAGAGTAATGGTTTCCTATTAATATTCTTCCTCATGAAAGAAATTCAAGCAGCTTTTAAAGTACTTGAAACTGTAAAAGTAATGATCCCATATTCAGAAAATTCATTTGATTATTAATATCACTCATTTTCCATCACCCTGTTTCGCTAGTGTCATTATTTATGACATGTAAATAATTCAGAATACATTTCAGGTAATTTTGCCTAACTTTATGGTGATATGATGCTTCTATACTGTACTTTCAGTCTTTATTTTTATACTTTATGCATATATAACAAAGGACATGTTACTGAAGCTACCAAATGACTCTCATAAATGCTGCGAGATCCATCTTTTACTACTAAAATGAATAAAAGAGCTATTTTGCCATTTCAAATTCCATTTGTTTCTTCAATTAGGATTTTTGAGGCATGTGCTATAAGATTAACACACTGAGTGTCATGCAAAAGTGCAGGGCATAGTTCATGATTTTGTGTTGGTGACACTTGAAGAATGGACAATAATACATTCAACTCTCCAAAGAAAAATGACACAGTAGGAACTAAGAATCATAGTGAGTGATACTGAGTGTCATTCATTGATTAAGGAACAGGAATACATTGTGACCAATGTGTTAGGCGGTTTCATTGTTTGGCAAGCATTTTAGAGTGTATTTATGCCAACTACAGTGGCCACAATGTCATTGGGCTATACAATTTTATGGGACCACCATCCTCTATAGTGTATAAACATGTCTCACAGTTATTTCCAATCTTTGTATTTTTTCTGATATATTTATACTTATGGCATCTACAATACAGGAAAATGAAAATCGCTTAATACTGAAAATAAATCTTATAAGACTTAAGCATGAACTTGCTGTTATGCATCACATATTATGTATTTCATGGCATTGAAAAACTGACAGTATATTAAAATATTACAAATATTATTTTGATCAACCCATTTATATCATTTGAGGAAATGTGAAAAATTTTAGTAGAATATGACATTAGTGATAACACAATCATTTATTTGCCATCATTCTCAGTGCACTTCATGGACTGCTGAACAGTCATCCTGTAATTTTGCTTAAAATTTTTGATATTTAAAATATTTTCAGAGGCAGTGCTCACTGCTTTTCTACTTTCACTCTGAATTCCTGGGCTCAAATGATTCTTCTTACTCAGCTTCTTGAGAAGCTAGGACTATAGGTAGTCTTGTGCCTGGCAAGAATGCTTGATTTGTCTCTGGAAACTATATCTTTCCCCCTCTATCTTAGCTTGTGTGCATACCAAATGAAATGTATTTTTAATAATATTCCTTTTCTGCCCCATCCTCACCCAAGCCCCCAATTTGAGACTGAAGAATGTGACCAAGGCTAAATTTTTTCATGCATAAAATTATTTAAAACATTGTTGAAAATTACCTTCAGCTATGTATATAAGATATATACAAAACGTGAATCTATTTTGTATTTATACATGGATCCCTTCCCAAGATATCTCATTGTGTGTAAGCAAATATTCCAAATTGCAAAAAAATCCACAGAAGTTTGAAACATTTCTGGGCCCAAGGATTTTAAGAAATGACATATAACCTATATTTAAATCAACACGTGTATTTATTTGAATATTTGAGTAAATGTTTACATAATATACATACATTGTTAACTACATTTTATCCTTTATTTGTGTGAAATACAGCAGTAATTCTTCTGAAAATGTCGATGAGAAAGATACTTCATATTCAGTTTTGCTTCTGCCACACTGAAGAACACACTAATTCACTTGATGGACTACTGAAAGTAAATGCTGCAGGAAATTGTTAGGTGAGAGAAATCCAAATAATATGAGTGCATGTAAAGAAGGGATGACTAAAAACTAGAAAAATATCTAGAAGACACTGAAAATTGTCAACATGACTTTCAAAGTTATAATAAAAGGAAAAAACAAACTTTTATGTGGCACAATTCATTTAACACTCAGCAAAAGTATTGAGATTGAATACCTAATCAGTGTATCTGGCACTGTAGTAGGTACCAAAAACACAAGGAAAATGCACAAAATAGAGACAGTTCCTGCTCTCACAATTTTCGATGCAAGTAGAGCCATTGCTGGCAGCTTTGGAAGAACAGACAGCAAGAATCATGCCCTCAAATCAACTCTTGATGAGGCTCAGAGTTAGATGTTATTAATGATGCATTCCATCTGGTAGCTTCCTGTCTATTTCAGTCTATTTTTGCTCATTATTCATGTCAGCAAAAGCTAAACTGCTTTCACTCTGCTCAAGGAAAGTATATACCTTCCAACGTGCAAATAATCAAATTTCTATTATAGAAGTATTTAAAAGCTGTATTTGTTTTATATCCTATAATATAAGAAAAATTATTTGATTTCTGTAGTCTCCTTGAAAGATACATGGCAGTTGCAGTATATTGCAATATTGTGATGAGAACAGAATGCAGGAAACAAGAATACATGTTTGTCACCAAAACTTTGGTGAAAGAAGAAAGTTTAGCTGGTTTTAAAACTGGAGAGCAGGGAAAGCCTTGGAAGAGAGACAAAAGAAAATTTACTGAATTTTTCTTAATGTTCACCTGAATACTTTTATCGAATATTTGTATCATAATTATAGCTAGCTGAGAAAGTAAAGAAGTGTCATTGCATGCTCAATTATTCATATCATCCATAGCAAATCAGAACCATGCATTTTCAAATTAACAAATGTGTTCTCCCTTTTGGAACAAGGTTATTTGGGAGTTTCTGTTTCCTTGTGTAGATGCCAGATGGCAGTATCCACAGATTGTTAGCCCCTGCCTGCTGATAGTTATCAACTTTGGATGCTAACATGGTGTTAGATATAACAATTACAAGGCAATTTTTAATTCTATATATATTAGTGAGCATCTACTATATTCTAGGTACTAGCCATACAATTATAAGCAAAAACTGATAGCATTTCTTTAGTGGAACTTGAAGTTTAACAAGGCTGTAAGAAGCTATGCAGTGGAAAACTTTATCTTCCTTGAAACAATTCTGAACTTTTATAGAATTTGTATGTTATAATTAGAATTAATTGGGAAGGGAGAAGATGGGGATAGAAATTAGTAGGTAGATCAAAATGCCTACTTTCTTAGACACAATAAAGTGATGGGAAGAAAGAAAGTGGGTGGTTATTTCCTTTCCAGTACTTTCTCCTGTTTCACTATATATCAATCACACTAAGAATTCAATCTGCCAGTTTTTGCAGTCATATCTAATTAAAGGTCATGCCTTAGAATAGAAGACTTGGCACATCACAGTACTTTCAATGGTGTGTAATATTTTGCTGCTATTTTTGTAGATTGATACAATTGGTTTTAGTGTTTCCATTTTTCACTTAAAGCTTTGTTTTGATTTGTCATTCCAAGTCTTGTATTGGAAATAAATTTATGCTTGAAGACAAGTTTCAATATCTTTAAGTAACATTGCTAATGTGAATACTTTTTCTTTTTTCTTCTTATTCTTCTGAAAGATTTTTAATGTTCAAATAACCATAGAGAGTAACATTAATATGTTCCCAAATGAAAAGATTTAGGTATAACTGCATAATTCAGGCTGAACTGTGAGAAGGGTATAATTGACTTCAGCTTACATGAGAGAAGGTTTTGGGGATGAAAATCAGGAATTTAATTAGGTTTGGTATGCTGACTTGGTAATGTCCACTGGAGAGCTAAGTAGAAAAGTGGAATAGATGGTTGAATTCATGAGTTTGGGAGAAAGGGCTGGGCTGGAGATAAAAAAATTGAAAATCCTGGGCATATACATGGATTACAGTTTGAGCGTAGTTATAAAAGGTAGTTCTAATTTAGTAATGAAAGAGAAACAGCAAAAGGTCTTCATCTGTATAATAAGAAGAAATGGAAAGCCCTGAAAGTCAAGGGAAGTTGTTCAAGGAGTGAGAAGTGACTAGTTGAGCTCAGTGCTAATAGAATGAGTAAGGTGAAGTCGATGCTTGACTTCTGCGTTGTTTCAGGTAGAGGTAAGTGGTGACTGATAATTGCTAGTTTGCTAGAGATAGAATAGGCTTAAGAAAGTAAAGTAAGGAAAGAATTGTAGTCATTATTGCAGACTTATTGTTAACCAGTGTTATGGGCTGAATTTTGTTGCAACAAAATTCTTGTATTGAATCACTCATTCTTAGTATCTCAAGATGTGACTATATGTAAAAATAAGTTCTTTCAAGTGCTGTTCAGTTAAAATGAAGCCATCAGGTTGGACCTTAATCCAACATTACTTGTGTTCTTAAATTTGAATACACCCAAAGTTCATGCAGAGGAAAGGCTATGTGGAACACAGTGAGAAGGTGACCATCTGCAAACTAGCTACAGGGGAGATCATTCCTGGTGTCACTTTGACCTTGGACTTCTAGCCTCCAGAACCATGAGAAATAAATTTGTTTAAGCCTTCCATAGACCTGTGGTATTTTGTTGTAGCATTAGCAAATTCATTGTAAGTTTCAGTATTGATCTTTTCAATATGGCTCATAACTATAAAGGGTGATCAAACTATATGGTTAATACTTGAATTAAAACAGATTATTATGGTGAAAGACACATGTATACTGGTATCTCTGTATCTATCTGTCTATCTAGATCTATCTATCTACATACCTGTCTACAAGAGGCAGGGAGGGAGGAAAGGAGAGAGAGGGAGAGAGAGAGATTTAGTCAATTTAACTTTTGTAGGTGTTTTCTTTGGGATGTTTTTTCGGACATCTGATCTCTCATATTGTAATAGCAGAATCCTGAATTAGTTTGAACACTTTTTTGTGTGTGTGGTAAAGAAGCTTGCTCTTATCTGAGAGTATATTGTCACTTTAATCATAATTAGTGGCTTGTTTTTTGATTCAATAGTTATCATTAAATTCATAGTCTAGTGGTAGATAATTGTGAGTGTTTCTGGCTGAGTACTTCAGAAGCAGATTCTGATACAGAGTTTGAGTTGGAGGTTATCCTGAGAAAAGTGTGACTGCAGGAAGAGGATCTCTTTGCATTTGAAGTGACCCTAAAGCAACTGGCAACTGGAAATTATACAGCGATTATTGAAAGAAGGGAATCGGAGCCCTATTTCCTTGTCTGTCCCGTCCACTTCTGTAGTACTTAGCACATGATAAAATGTTCAAAATCGTATTTACATACTGGGCATTTCTCAACTATAAGTACATTTTATCCAAAATTTTCTAAAATGCCTGTTCAGGTATGATAGCATACTTTTTAATTTGTTTAACTTTTGATCAGATAAAACAACATATAGTGACAGAAAGCATAAATTGGACTAATGTAAGTCAGGTTTAAGTATGTGGAGTTTGGAGTTAGGCTGTCAGAGAATGAAAACTATTTCCAATCCTTAACTGTTCCGTGATTTTGAGGAAATGTCTCTTGTAATACATAAAATGAAGATATTAAAACTAGGGATTTGTCTTGGAGTTAATATGACAGCATGCCTAGATGCTTAGCATATTACCAGGCATTCTCAATAAACATTTTCTTAATACTATTATTGTCACTGTTCATTAATATATTTCTGTCTTAGTTACTTTTCCTTTTGCTGAGACAAAATATCCAACACTCAAAGTTAGAGGAGGGAAGGTTTATTGTAACTCATAGTTTGTTGAGGTTTCAGTTTAGAGTTGACTGGCTCTAAGGTAAGGTAGCATGGCAGAGGGGCATCACAGAGCAAGCAAGAAAAAGGCAGCATGCAGCATGTGACAACAGCAGTCCTCTTTCTTTCTCTTATATTTTACCCAGGATACTCTCCCTTAGGGCAGGTAGCATTCACAATCTTAATTTTAGTATTGCGCCATGAATCAATCCCAGCATCACATCCTTGATCCCAGCGTTGGACACTCTAGACCCAGCCACCTCTGAAAAGCCCCACCTATGGCTGCATGAGACTTTGGGGGGACACATAGTTAGATAGAAGCCATAAAAATTTCTTGTAACTTTGGAGGGAGCATCTTTTTCCATTTCTATTTCATATCCTGCTATTAGGTAATATACATCTTGTATTCTAGCTATATTAAACTTTTGAAAATTTCCCTGAATGTAGTGTACTTTTGCTTAAACATTTTCCCCTTTGTGTTTGCTGTTTCTTATATCAGAAAAGAAGTAATTTTTTGTCAATAGCCTACATCTAACTCTGGATTCCTGCCCCTTCTTCCCTGATTTCACTCCCTGAATCATCACTGTCTTCATTTCACCTTTTCATACTTTTGCTTTTAAAAAATATGCAAGAATGGGGAAGACAGATATCTCTTAAATGTTATTTTATTTCAATTACTTTAAAAATATTTTCTGAAATTTGTGAAAGTGGATACCATGTTACACACAGTCCTAGGCTTAGGTCTTTCAGTCTTATGCTGCTGAGATCCACTCATGCTGTTGTACATAGCTATATTTCATAAATTTTCACTTTTCTATTGTTTACTTATGACATGATTTGTCCATTTTGAGTGTATATTTAAGTTTCTTATTTTTCTATTTACTGCTATGGGTACTGCTTTGCACATTCTTGTACATACATCCTAATACATATGTTGAATTTCTCTATGGCATTTACCTAGGGATGGAGTTGTGGTGTTATAAGTACATAAATATTCAATTTTACTATATAATACCAATTTGTATACAAAATTAGTTGCACTCAAACTCTACTGACAATGAGAAATCTTTTTATTCATATAGTTAATAATTGGCATTGTTAGACTTATTATACCTCATACTACATTGCATTTTCCTGAGTATTAATGAGGTTGTACATTTCTTTATGAGTTTATTTGTAAATACAGTTTCCCTTCTGTGAAATGTCATTTCTTGTCTTTGGTTGCATGAGCGTTCTTTCTCTAATGATTTATTAAGAAGTCTTTATCCATTCAAACCAGGAATGGTAGTAAATGCCTATAGTCACAGTACCCTGGAAGGCTGAGGCAAGAGGACTCTGAAAGTTTGACTCCAACCTGAGCACTTTAGCTGCTTAGTGACACCATGTCTTAAAAAATAAACAAATAAACAAAAAACCAGATAAAAATGTAGTTTAGTGCAAAGGCCCTGGGTTAAATTAAAGAACAGAAACAAGCAAGCAAACAGAGATTCGTTACACATTCCTAATTTTTAAATCTTACCAGTTTTATAAATCAGTTAGTGTGCCCCTGCTGTGAACTTCGTTTATCTTATGGTTTCCCTTATGTGAAAAACCATATATATGACAGATAATAGGAAAAGAGAGAGAAAGAAAAAAATATTGTAAGGCAGCACAGACAATGTATTTAAAAGTGTACCCTGATTTAGTACAATTGCCTTACATGTTTTATATGTTCTTTGGCCTTATTAGTGTGGATTTCAATCTATATATATGATAATTAACTTTATAAGGTCTTATAAAATAAATAAATGAATCTAATTCTGGAAAAATAAAAAGACAGTGGAGGGAGGGAAGGAAAATAATTGGGATGTGCTATGTCCATGTATCAATTTCTTACAGTGAGTGTAGCTATTATGTGCTGTAACCGTGTACTAATAAAAGTAAAAACAAAATGAAACAAATCAAAAAACAAAGCAAAGCAAAACAAACCAAAAGAGTATTGACTATCATTAATTTGAGTTTATAGAATTTCCTGGGTTGTCAATGACATCATTTATTACCTTAATAAATAATCTTAATCTTTCCAGAAAAGATTTTATACATATTTTGTGGTTTTGTTCTGTATATTAAGTATTGTTTCACTATTCAAAGGTCAAAAATATATTTGCCATTAAATTTTAATGATAGTTTAAATGTTCTTTATCCATCAAGTGGTATGAGCTAATGATCGAATTTCTTCTTTCATTATTGCTACTTTTTTTTTTTTGCTATTTTGATAACCACTTAAAAGATCCATTTATTGAATGGTTCTTGTTTTTCATATTGATCTGCCTATATACTAATAACATACACATCAGTCAATTTCTTGATTCTGTTTTTAACTCCACTAATGATTTTCTTTTTCAATGCCACTACTATAATGCCTTATTGACTGTGCCACTGTAAAAATTCTTGGTAACAGCTAGGGAATATCACTATGCCTGAATTTTTCCTCACAAATCTTATGTAGTTTGACCTTTTACTTATTAAAAAGTCAGTTTATTATGTTCAACAAATTAGCTTATGTGATTTGGATTGGGACTTCATGAAATCTATAAATTATTTTGTAAATATCATCTTGTTCTACAATGTGATTACACTAATTTAAATTAAATTGATGAATGATGAATCCATTTGAACTTGAGAAGGAACTAATATAATTTATAATAATTAATGTATGACTTTCAAGGGGTTAAACATGCTCTTCATACAAATATAAAATGAAATCATGTCGCAAATCTAATTTTTTTTTATTTTAAAGAGAAGAAAACCAAACAAAATAAAACAGAATAAAGCCGATCAAAACAAAGCAAGGAAAGTGATAAAAGATTTCAAAACAGGATAACAGGAAATCAACCATTGCTACCATAATACCTCTTGTTATCTTCAAAATTGCTACCTTTACCATCAGACATTATAAAATTAAACAAAACAACAGAATAAAACCAATCTGACAAAACATTGAATAAAATAAAACAGTAAAACGTAGCAAAACAAAACAATGATAACATAGGATTTCAAAAACAAGACAGAAGAAAATTCCCCATAGTTGCTATTGTTATCCTCTAAATAGATGCTCAGACTACCCTCTTTAAACTTGTAAAGTCAATCCAACAATATATTCATTAAGTTGTTTTTGTATATCAGTTGCTATCAACTCAGTCTGTGTTCCTCTGAGTTAGCCGGTTGCTTACTGGGGGTTGGGGTAAGGTTCAGCTTTTCTTGTCTCCCAGACTGCACCCTCACTGGCTCACCAAAGTGCACTTCCTGTTTCTCCTCTGGCCCACAGTCTCCACTGGCACATGTGGAAGGGTCCATCTTGTCGCATAATGTTTCTCCTCCATATCATAAATTTTATCCGTCAATCAGTGAGGGAAAGTAACATGGTACAGTTGCCCCACAAGGTATTTGTTAAGCTATTTATTTCTGGGCAATGTTAAGAGTAAATTTACTATGTTAGTCCCTCTTCTCATAATCTCCCCTGCTTAAATCCAATAGAAATGTAAACCATAACCTTCAGAATTATCTCTTTTATATGGCAGAAATGCCTATCAGATAAAATTCTATATATTAATGTCCCATCCTTCATACTGGTAAAATACCACACAGAAAAAAAGAGTGGAGCCTGGCACTAAATAAAGGAGCACCTGATAATGACTTTTGCCTTTTTCCTAGTTTTAGATAATTTTTCTGAGAGAATTAATAGTGATTTTGTCACTAGTATGAGCTTTTTACCTTTTAAATATACCACTGTTTGGGGAAAATGTTCTAGGACAGTTGCATGAATGAAGTTTAGTTAACTGTTAAAATGCTGAGACTCTGATAGAGATTTGTAGATTACTGTTACTTCTGAAATATATTCAAGAATTTATCTTAATATTTAGACTCATTAAAGAAAATGTAGAAAAGTTGTCATGTATATTTATTATAAAGTGCAGATATTTGTTTTTCTTTTTCCTATAAAACCTGAAGATCTGTTTGTAGGAGGTTGATGAAAAATGGTGAAGGGTAATTTACAGAAATGTAACACAATCATTAAAATGATATAGGCATCATCACTATTTTTGACTAAAAATAATTAGGTTATCAAACTTCATGTGTATGATATCTATTATTGTGTAGATGATTTAAATGTCACCAAAAAACCTGTTAATGTAGCAGAAACTATGTTTACTTACACTTCTGTACTTAGTAAGTAAACTTTAGAAATATATCAGAAAAGAAATAGTGCAGGTCCAATATTAAACAGTCTTTGGCACCAGTTATTAGGCTGTGTAAGGGTAATCCTCAAAGGCACACAACTGATTCTGAAAGACCAGAACTCTTGACAAATTTATAGAATTTGTGGATACTGCAAAGTGAGAATTTGGAAGCAATTCTTGGAGAGTGAGCCACTGGGTAGTAAGTGTTCATTTACACACAGACTTCATATATTCCTTATCTTATGTTGGAGATGCATCACTAAACTTACAAGTTGCAATTATTATAACTACAAAATGAATTTAATGCAATTAATATAGGCAGCACAGTATAGTTAGGAGTGTCAGTTGTTTATCCTCATGCTTTTTTGCTGACTGAAAGCTGCCGTGCCTGAGAAAATATAAAATTTCTAAGTTTAATGTATAGTTTCTACTGTATAAGGATTGTTTTTGTATATTATAAAGCTGTAAAACCATTAAGGTGAACAATTGTAAGACAGGGACCTCAGTATTACCTCCAATAAATTGATCCATAGAAGTATTCTGAAGTAAGTAGTGAGATTCTTATTTCCCTTATACCCTCATTTTTCCTGATCAGATGTTTCTTGGAGGAATAAACTACATTAAATTAAAAGAGATGACCTACATTTTTAAACAATTATAATGTTTATTCTAGGAACATTTATTAACTATCATTTTTTACTGTCTACTTTGAGAAAAAATGCTTAGTTGCTTTGTATATATAGTATCACCTTTAATTTTCACAACAATCTTGTTAAATGGATTAACTGAGTTTTATAGAGAATGACATACCAAAAAATTTAAAAAAGAGTGGCATATCATTTGTTTCTTACCTTTTACCACTTATACTGTGTGATAAAATAAACATCTAAATACTCTTGGAAAAATTCTTAGAGAGTTCGTTAGTTTTATTATAATTTTTTTCTTGTTAGTATAATTTTTGAGACAAATCATATTTGAGACTATTTCTTCCTCTTCTTCCAGTGGTTGCTATTTTCTCCAAAAGAGCTACCTATTAAACATGATCTACCTATTAAAAGTAATCTTACATAAGAATACTAAGAAGTATTGAAGAAATATTGAGAAGTCATAGAGACATATGTATAGGGAATTCTGCCCATTAATGAGTTTCTACTTGTACCTATGAAGTCCAAAATGCAAGAGACTGTTTTGATATAAAACTTTATGTTATTGGTGGGAAATGTTAAGCAAAAATAAGTGCTTTCTTCATTGTGTGCTATTGTCTTCATGTGATTTCTATTTTCTTTTTTTTTAATTTTAAAGAGAATAAAACCAAGCATAATAAAACAGAATAAAGGCAATCACAACAAACCAGTCTAAGTGACACAGGACTTTGAAACAATAGGAAATCAACAATGGTTACCATGATTCCTCTTGTTGTCTTCAAAGTAGCTGCAGATACCTTCAGACATGGTAAAAATCAAACAAAACAAAAAAGAATAGAATGGTAAAAACAAAGCAATGCATACAATAAAGGACTTCAAAACAAGAGAAGAGTAAATCCAAAGTGGCTATCATAATATATCTTGTTATCTTTGAAATAGCTGCCCATGCCATCGAATATAACAATAAAACAGAACAAAACAGAATAAAACCCAACCCAACAAAACAATGAAAATGATATAGGACTTCAAAAAAAGATGATAGGGAATTAACAGTGGCTGCCACCTTCAGAAGGAGATCCCCCATAGATGTTACATTACATATTGTTGTCCTCTGAATAGATAATTAGACTACTGGCTTTAAACCTGCAGGCAGTGAAACGCTAAACACTACAAACATTAAGTTGTATTTTACCTCAATAGCTATCATTGCAGCCTGTTTCTCCAGATCAGCCAGTTGCTTATGATAGTGAGTGAGGGGTGGGGTGGAGTAGGTTCTTCTTGTTTCCCAACCTGTGTGCCAGAAGGGGCTGGCATCTGACTGGCCCCCAACAGCCCATACATGTTGCTGATTCACAGGGATGGCTTGCTTCTTGGTGACTTCTTGTTCTTTTCCCCTGCAGTCTATGAAGGGCGCTGACTCATGGGAAAAGGCTGGCATCTGGCTGTCCCCACAATGGCCTGCGCATGGCACCAATTTGCAGGACGATTTCTACTTTCAAACTCATGATTAGCATGTGTTGAACATGGCCTGACTTTCTGAGACCAAATGTTTTCTTCCCAGCAAACACATTTCTCCCCAAACTGTGTTTTGTTATTTTACCACACTGTTCCTAGTAACTTTAGATTATGGCACATTATAACATTTTCCTTGAAGTTTTAAAGTGAGTAGTGCAATACAAATCACCCTTGACTTATGACAAAGTCCTAGTAAATCTTGATAAATTCTAAATATTAAGTTGAGTGTGTATTTAATATACCCAACCCGTAAAACTCCACAACTTAGTCTAGTTTACCTTAAAAGTTCTTAGGACACTTACATTGGCCTATTGTTAGGAAAATCACTTAAATCCTATTTTAAAATAAAAAGTTGATTCTGTGATGCAGTTTATTGAGTACTTGTACCCCAGAAAACTGACAGCATGGTGCATACACTGTGAAGGTAGAATAAAGGTTATTTATTCCTGTGATCATGTGACTGACTGAGTGATGTCTCTCAGTATAGCTACAGAGTACCTTGATAGTATCTTACTTCAAATTGCAAGACTGGGAAAAAAAATCACAGTTGAAAATTCTAGGTGTGGTTTCTACTGAATATGACTTTTATATATCACTTTTACACCATCATAGAGTAGCCCATAAGTTGATATATGGTAAATTGGGCACTGTCGGTATTGCAATTCAAGCTAGAAATTATATAGTATCTTCTACCTTCTATTATCATAAACAAATGGAAAACAAGTGTACATGTTGCAGGTGTTTTGAATTCTGAATGATAGTATTAGAGCTGCCTGTAGTCACATTGTTCATATTGTATAAGCTTATAAATCTTTTTTTATGATTTGACCAGCTTTATACGTCTAGAATGCATATACAGTGTACAGTGTGTGTGTGTGGTGTGTGTTTATATATGTACACTGTGTTTGATTTTACTTTTGGGCATCACAAAATATGAAGTAAGAAAAATAATTGGAAATAATCATGATGTATCTGATATTTCATTTTGTTGAGGTGGTGTGGGTAAAGATACATACTCCTTATCAGATTTATTTTTTAGAAACCTAAATATTACTCATTTTGGCTGCCTGGTATACACTTAATAGAATAAACAGGAATAAAAAAATGAATAATCTGTGCAACTTTCCTTTTCCTTTGCCTTCTTGATGACTTGGTTCAGAATTGCTCTCATATAGCTTGTCAGGGGCACAAAGAGGTGGAATCTCTTTGTGCTTTAAGGATATCAAACTGTACCTTAATACTTACTCTAACTTCCTTTATTTTTCATCCTCCTTACTTAGATTTAAGACAACTAGAAGTTGCTTAATTTTAATTAATTTTTTAAAATATGAAAAAGAGTAGAAAGTAGCTCCAGTAAATTGACCCTGCACATGAGGAGGTGAGTCAAAAGAGATGTGCAGACAAAGGTGTTCTTGGTTAGATTTGTAGTATGTTTGCCATGGAAATCACAAGATTATGAATTTTCATGTAAGTTATGATTATCAAGGGTTAGAAAAGGAGTCAGGGCAAACATTGATGGGCTACCATTACAATTTGTAATGAAAATAAATTTAGGAATTGTTGCACTTTGGATTATTTTCTCGTTACCATTACATCACACAATACTTATACATGTGTATGTTATATCTGGGCTTGCGCGCACACATCCACACATACCGCACACATGATGGCTTTTGCCTTATTGTGGTTTGACACTTTTTTATACTTTGCAATGGTGCGAAAGTGATACTCACTCAGCAGAAATCGTATCTAGAATTTTGAATTTAGCTCTTTCCCCCGCTTGGAGTTCTTTCCTGTGATAGTCTCTAGTGATGTTGGGTAGTGGCAGCAAGCTTCAGCCAGGCAGCCCTGGCATCACATGGGTGAGCAATTAATACTGTACGTAGTATTGCATTGCCTGTGTTTCCTGAACACGGGTATTGAATAATATACTTGAGATATACAACACTGTATTACAAATATTCCTAACAGTTTTTTGTGTTACTTGACTCTGTCCAACTATAGGTTAATGTATGTCCAATTATATTTCTAGTAGCCTAGGCCAAGCTACAAAGTTCAGTGCATAGGTATAGCAAATACATTTTTGATTTATGATAATTTGAATTTATGAAGGATATGAATTATTAGTGTTTGTCTTAGTGACTTTCACATGGCTGGGACAAAATACTCAGCACCCACAACTTAAAGGAGGATAGGTTTATTTTGACTTATGGCTTCAGTCCATGGTTGGCAGACTCCAAAGCAGAAACAGGATGATAGAGGGGTGCGACAGAGGAGAAGGTCCTCAACCCATGTCAGTGAGAAAGCAGGAGAGAAGGGAGGAGCAGGGAACAATACATTTTTCTAGGTCATGCTGCCAGCGTTCCATTTGTAACCAGATCCAACCTCCTACCACCAAGTTCAGCTACTGTGCTCATCAAGGGATGAATCCACTGATGAGCACAGCGCCCCAGGGTTCAATCACCTTCCAAAAGCTTTGCTTGTGAACATATGAGACTTTTGGGGGACTTTTTTAGATCTAAACTAAAACAGTGTTCAACCATATCTAAAGTTGAGAATCTCTGTGTATAAATATATAGACATGTGCATGCATTTGTGTGTGTGTGTGTGTGTGTGTGTGTGTGTGTGTGCAGGTGTGCACGTATGTATGTATAGCTTAGTTATATTCTATTAAATGACATTATTATAAATTTCAGTTTTTTAAATGTAAAGCAGACCACCAAATGTCATTAGAATTTATCTCTGTTTCCTTATATAACTTACCAGGAATTGACTAAGTTAGATTTGAGTAATTGTGAAGAAAATTAGATGGAAAAAGGAGGTGAGAAATAACTTAATAGGGACTCCCAAACCTATAAAGTGAGATGATTGTAGGTACACAGTAAAGGTTGGAACCAGTAGAAAGGAACTGGAAGCATTTGTGCATTAATTAGGTAGACTACTTTTTAAATGTAAAAGAACAGATATAAGCTTTTCTACAATCCCTGATTTGAATGATCTGTTAAATGGTGTGGGTACCAGAATTTAGGAATGAATATTTGGAAGTAGATAATCTGGTCAGTATCAAAGGGCAGAACTTGCAAATACCTTCAAGCTTCCCTGTGGTGATCTGATGTTTGCAGTGGTCTTTTTTTTTTTTTTAACAAATTACCCAGAAGTCTTTTCTTTTTAAAGTAATACCAGTTTATTAAAGAGGCAGGAGTCAAGAAGGCTATGGAAAGACCATGTCCCAGCTCTGTCTCAGCCTTAGCTAAATAAGTTTAAGTAACTCACTAAAAATATTTGAATTAAATTTTCTTTTTCTATAAAATAAACTTTTTATGTGCTGTATTGAAGTCATAGCCACACTATGAAAATCAAATAAATTTTTAAAGTCAATAAAGTAATAGTTATATAGTGCCTTCCTAATATTCATTAAAATCACAAGAAGACTAAAGTGCAAATAAGTCTAAATTATTAAAATGGAAAGAAAACTTGTTTGAAAGTGTACAGAGAATTATTATGAGTTACAAGATAGACAAATTCTCTATGATGAATATGATCATTATGTGTGTTTAAAAAGTACCAATTAAATATGGTTGAAGAAAAAAATAGACAAGACAAAATAAGTAAGATTCCAAAGATTTGTTCATTAGGAAGTCAAATTTTGGGTTCTCAAATTGTTATAAGGAAGAAAAGAAGGGTGCTTTTCTCTTTTCCACTAATATATTGATTCAGGGTCTTTAAGGTTTGTAGAAAAGAAATAAATGGATATCCCTTTGTTCAAGCATTTAATCAGTAATCTATAGTCTAGTAGGTTTCAAGTAATACGTGAATTCTAAAGATGTAAGCGTAAAAAATTCTCTGTGGTGCCTCCTCTCACAGAATTTATATTCTAATAAATTTACTTGGTATATCTGAGAACTGCAGCTGTTACCTTTTTTACAAAAGAAGTGCATTAACTTCCACGGGGATTCATAAAAAGGACCACAGACAACATAATTGAAAACAATGGAAGTATATTTATTTACATCTCAGTAGGCCATAGATTTGAACTCAAGATAGTGGTAAAGCCATGCTTCTAAAATTAAGACTGTATGGAAGGATCTTTCACTGTTTTTTCTGGATTCTGCCAGTACTAGACATTCTTTGAACCATGATGGTATAGTCCAATTTCTACCTCTATCTTCTTATGACGATCTTTTCTTTATATCTCTTTCTGTGTACAAAATTTCTTCTTAAAAAATTTAAAAAAACATTTTCTTCTGGTTTAATGCAATCTTAATTTGACTAATTGTCTCAACAATAATTCCATTTCCACCTGAGATTACATTATGAAGTAGTGTGAATTAGGAGTTCAGCATGCCTTATTTGAGGGCAAAATTCATAACAATGGCTTTAGAGAGAATAGAGGTAAGCATAATGTAGTACATTTGGAAAGGTAACATTTTCATAAATGTAAACTCACCCAAATTAGACTTTGCTAGTCTTGAAAATAGAGAAACTCTTTTCTGTAGTTCTTGCAGAGATTTTACATTTTTCTTCATTCATTGCATTCAGAGCACTAACAATGGAATTAGGAGGACTCTACAATCTAAAAGCACAGAAATAGGTCAAAAATTCTTATCAATGAGAGTTGTACTGGGAACTATGTATATTAATATACCATCTGGATATAGATTTTTCAAAGGGAACATCACAGACACAGAGCAGAACTAGCATGTATCTGTTGAACCTGTGTATTAAGATGAGAACATTCAGGCAGATAAAGCCTTGTTTGCTGTAAGTACAGTAATAAAGATTTTATATAGACTCCATAACCAATATTACAGAGTCAAAGGGAGGGTATGAGGGAGGACAGTAGCATCAAGTAACATCAAGTAGACATACAGGGAATCTTCTTTTGATAGTGATCTATATCCACCTTAAGATCCAAGAGCAAATGTCTACAAAAATTTGGTGTGCTGAACAGATTTCAAGGCATTACCATTCAAAAAAATCTGTGTTTCTGAAATGACAGAAACACTAACAATGTGGATCAGAATTAGTTTCTGTGTTAAAGTGATGTTTTCTACTTACAAGTTATTATATAAAAATTTTAAGAGCAAAACAAGAAAATTGCAATTCAATAAGATTCTGGGTGATTCTTACACAACATTCAAATACCAAAAAAACAGAATGAGAGGGAAATGAAAAAAACCAAAGTCCAAAATCAAAATGAGTATTATAATACTTGATAGTGTAAGAGAAAATTGATAGTAATTACACCAAGAAAATCTCTGTGGTAGCTAAAGTTACAGAGCACAGAAAATTTGAAGAATTCTTATTTTGGTATTTCATAATGTTAGAATAGCTTAAAGAAGATAACATATGTACCTAGTTTGACTGTATAGAAAAAATTCCTGAAAAGTATGGGATAAGAAATCTAGTGGTAAATTATCTGAATAGCTTACTATTACAAAAACAAAACAAATTCTTATAAGAAAGATTAAAAAATTACATAATAGAAAAGCTTAAATCATCAAATCAAGTAGTCAAAAGAATGACAATGTGTCACAAACTCGATATATTCAAGATAGCTTTTTTAAGACTATTCATCCATCATGGATACACATTACAGTAAAATATACATATTATGGTAGTCTCACAGTCAACAGTGTAACTAATGCTAAACCAGTAGAGATATCTTCTTATCAGAAAGGAGTGACAATTATTAAAATATAAATTTAAGTAGTAGAGAATATTTCAGATGATATGATTGCCTACCTAGAAAGCCAGATACAGCATATTAGGGACTTTAATATAATTACCATTTAGAGTATCAACAATAAAGGTCAGAACAAACAAAATTCGGAATCAAAATTGTAAAATATGTAGAAGCAAATGTCACAAAGAATGTGCATAATATAATAATGATATAATATTGATGACTAATATAAATATAACAATGTTTAACAGTGACATTTTACTAGAAGATATCACTTAATGATTGCAGTTGCAATTTATTTTATCAAATATAATCACTGTCATTGTGTTAGAATAAATGTGACAAAATGAATATAAATTTTATCTTTGTGAAAAGCATATAGTAAAAGGAGTGATTCTAAGGAGTGATTAAGACAGATTTACCCTAATGTATTATTCAAAACTATATTTCTGAAGCGTGTCTAAAAGGAGTATACTGATATGATCTACTAGATAAAGTATGTTCAGATCAAGTTAGAACTGTTAGATCAAGTTAGATCCCTTCAAGAGGGAGGTTAAAAAGAGGCATCAAGAGAGGAAAAAAGAAGGAAGGAAGAAGAGAAGGGAGGGAGGGTAGGAGAAACGGAATGAAAGGAGGAGAAAGAAAGAGACAAAGAGGTGGGAATAGCAGGTACCTTTGAGTATAGAAAAGGAAAATCTGTAAGCATATTTTAAATGAGCTAAATTGATAAAAAAAAATGAGGACAATCATTAAACTGTACTAAAATCCCAGAGTTATGTAGAACAGTTTAATGCTGCGGAAATGTACACTACCCAACATGCCTTGGGTCTAGGACAAGTTGTCATTATGTCAAATCATCTATAGACATTACGAATATCATAGACATTACCTCTAAGTGGTACTTTACTGTACCTAAGATAATGGATCAAAAATGCTCCATTTGCTTTTTATTTGTTTGCTTTTAACTTTAATTTTAAAAAGCGTTTTTATAAATGTATGGTTTAATGTGAACCATAACCCACAGGGATAGTACTAACTCAGTGAAATCTCTGGATTGATAGTTTTACTTCACATAATTTTATTAGGCAGAGACTCAGAAGTTATTAAAGGAGAGTCCTTACACCATGCTAAATTGTCTTTACTCCAGGAAAACAAGAAGAGTGGTTTGCAGGGTGTTAGTCTTCGGCACATTTGGAGAACTCTCCACTTCACAATGTTGGCATTCCAAATTTGACTAATTCTCATTCATAATTCTAGTACCCTTTAGTGTTAGGTTTTTTCAATAAGCGTTACATTCTGAGTCATTCCACTTTAATAATGTTGGTCATCTCGATTTGTAAAGACAGCCATTGGGTGACTCTACATTTATCCTAAGTTTGCAGTTCCTTCTACTTTTCCTTAGGTGATGTTTTTCAGATCCTACATTATTTTGTTTAAACCTCTAGATAATCTCACTTTTAGTTAAAAAATACTTATGCGTACTGGAAGTGGATTTATCATCTTATAGATTTGATCATTCTAGGAAGCAAATATGCATAGCCTTTGCTAAATTACTTGTGCAAGAGCTGAGTGTCTTCTCAAATTTGCTTTTGGGTTCATAACATATTTCAAATAATTTAGCTTGGTAATACTATTGCTGTTACTTTATTTAAAATGAACTGACTTTTCACTTGGTAAAAAACAGAAACAGATGCAGTAATGGATTTCTAGGATGCTGCTGCAGTTTGTGTCCACATGTGTGTACATGGCCTTTTGAAGAGAGTATGAGTGGGTAGGTTGGTAGAAATGTGAGCGTGCACACAGACCTTAATATGGAAAGGATTTGCTGGAAGATGTTGCAATTGTAATGATTTCATTCTGGAGAAATTGCTAAGCAAAGAACATTTTGCCTTCTAGTTTTTTTTTTCTCATTTTATCTATGAAGTGAAGAAACAAGAATGAGAAAATGTTGAAAAAGAATTAAAATTTTTGAATAGAAACATTTTCAAGGAGGAGAAATAAAATTTAGAAGGCATTGAAGTTTTTTAAGATATAGAAGTTAATTTGTGATGAATAGAATGTCATTTTGTCATTTGTGGAACAAGAGTTTCATTTTTAACTATTTATAAACAATACTGAGAGACTATAAGACAACCTCATACTGAAATACTTCTCTACTATATGAACATCTGCATATATCGATTTTTCCCTCTCACCTTGTTTTTATGTGTACCCTCTTGCAAAAAAAAAAAAATCCAAAAAATGAATTCCAAACTTACCTAATGTCTAGACATTCTGTCTTCAATATGTTGTGATTTTAGGAAAAATGTAAGTAAACTGTTATTGTTTGTGTTACCATTACAATACTTTCTTAGCTTTTTGTGGAATCCTAACCTAAAATAAATGTTTCTGAAATAAATTAAGAAACCTGATGACTATTAGGAAATCCATGCACTGTGAAAACTATTTCTTTTTAATCAATTTTTCAAAAACATTAATATACCCTATAAAATGAGACAGTTTTCTAGAGTTTAGAGGGAAAGCAAAAACACATACTATTGCTGTTAATTTTCAGATTATTAATTCTTTTTGTAGTAGACTAAGTATATAATCTTTACCCCATTGAGTTATCTGCTTTATTATTTATATATAGTAACTTTAACACTCTACTTGCCATTGCCATTCCTTTGCTGATCCATATGTATTTTAATATAATTCTAGATAAATAGGAAAAGAAACTTGAATAATCTTGTGTCCAAAGTAGGGTCTTGGTGGAATAACTAAATGCTATTTTTTAAAAATAACATTTTAGGCTCCATCTTTAAAGATTCTGATTCAGTAGATCCAGGATGGTATTGCCTCGCATCAAGCTTTCAAGCATGCTGTTGATTTTTGTAGTGGAATGATATTTGGAAAACACTGACTCAAAATCCTTCAAAAGGCATATATTAAATACTGTTAGTGTTTATTTGAATTATCCATACCAATTATTAAATTAATGTAGGTAATTGAATTGACTACATATATTTGAATTAAATATATCTTTTAAAATTAGAGACTAACTGCTTTTCTCTAAAATATCAGTTTTGTATTTTAATCAGTTCTCATTTTCTGTGCCATGTAATTCACTCCAAGTATTTAATACATTAAATCAAGTAATTCCATTTTATTTTCTTATATTACTCTTAAGCCTAACCAGAGAATTGCAAAGTTGGTTTATGTTTGTCTTCATAAAGATAAAGATACAGTTGAACTTACATATATTTATCTTTTTATTTTCTGTTTGCAGGGTACAAGTTGAATTCTATATGAATGAAAACACATTTAAAGAGAGATTAAAGTTATTTTTCATTAAAAACCAGAGATCAAGTAAGTCATTCCTGTCATACCCCCTCTATTTGTTTGTACATAACTTTAACCTCAAAATTCCAGTTGTGCAATAATTTGTAAAATAGTTTTTTATATAGAAGAATAAAATTGGTAATGATGTTAGGACAACTAAAGTTTTTAAAAGCCATGTATGCATCAAGAGTAGTAATGTTTTCTTAACACCTTTAGACCTTCAAACCCCACCTTAGTAAATAGACTCCTGCATGGACTATTTGGGTTTGTAGAAACATTAAAAAATAATTTAAGTGAGAGGTTCACATTTTTAAATAGTGAGGGACATCAAAATTTCATAGTGTGACAAAACTCTGGAGATTGATGGATTACAATGGAAAATAACTGTCTGAGCTGATGAGGGAAGAATTCAGTGTTTCCCAATCATGACTAATAATAACGTACATCTATTGTGCCCTGCAATAGGTGATTCTTATTTTTGCTTCACCAGTAGAATTTGAATCAGCAAGTGTCGGCTGAATCTCCCAGTTTAATATCCTTATGATTATTATTATCAGATAAATTTTGGAAATACTAAAACTTCAAGAGAATGTAAAATTGACATAGTCACCACCTTGTTGAGCCCTTTCAAGGTGGAAGTATCTGTGATATTCATTTCCTCACCATAATACTCCATATTTTAAGAAAACTATTTTAATAATAAGACATGAACACTGCTTAAAATACCCAGAAAAAATGAAGAGATCTGCAATATATTCATGTAGATTTTGAATTCTATGTTTTTGATCCCTGAATAGTCTTAGAGTTCTCTAAATTAAATTGTATCTTTGTAAGTAGTGTTCATAAAGTGATGCCTGACTTATGGGAAATTATTTTGATACTGACTATCGATTATTTCAATATTAAAGGCATACTGGTCAGGTAGTCTGAATGATGTACTAATTTTATACTTAAGGCTGGAAATAATTGTTGTCCTTTCAATTTGGTTGTTTTGAATTTCCAAGGCAATCTCATCAATAGATACTACCTAAAAGGACTGTAGCATTTGAATGAAAGTTTTCCTCAATTTCTTTACTAGCAATCCTCTCCAGAGCAGAAAAGTTGCATGCTTTTTTGAATACTCACCTGACTAACAAGCAGAATCATAGTTGTAAAGCAAGAACAGTTTTATTAATAATCTAGATTATAAAGAAGTTAACCTACAAAATATACTTAGCATTTCTGTAGAAATACCTTAGAAAAATTATACAATTAAGCATTAACCTTTTCAGTGTTAAAAAATATCACAGGTATATTCATGCACAGCAGAAAGAAACAAAAAGGGGCATTTCATTTCCAGATGTTATTGAGTAATAAATACAGGGAAGCATTTTTCATACGTTTTTCAAAATATATAAATCAACTAACACTGAATAATTTCAGAAAGAATAATGTTTCCATTAATCAGATTTTAAGCATATTTTACTGTACTTTAATTCCTCAGCTTCAACATCAAGTACTAAAATCTGCACAGTTGTGACTTAAGTAATTTAAAAATATGTACTATACATAGCAGTACTAATTTAAAAAAATTTTCAAATTTCATTGGGATTTAACCTATTTAATAATAAGGTTCAATTGTCAACCGAAAATGAATGTGTGTGAGAGAAGAGAAAATGTCTCTCAGCATAACCTATTATGATTTCTCTTTATATACATTATCAATATGTAGTATAGTTATGCAACTAGGACATAATTATATAGTAATATATGACTTATAATTATATAAATATATATCATGCTACAATTATGTAATTAACATTTAAAATATTACATTTGATTATATAATGATAATTATAATTTTTCTGTAATTAAATATATAAGGTACTAATGTCCAAAATTTGCCCTGTGAATATGGAAGCAGTTATATTTTCTAGCTAACTGAAGTTTTTACTTTCTGATTATTTAAACCTATACTTTCAGATGTGCAGTTCATGCATTCTACCAAGCTCACTTTTTGTTTCAATTTTCAGGTAATTAAAAATCAGCTATCAAGAATTTCAGGAAGTTTAGACAATTACAGTATTGCAGTTTCTAAATACAACCTAAGTGCTGTACTTACAGGTGATATTTTTGACAATCTCTTTTTTGTGAGCTAAGTTTAAATGAAAACCCAATTTTTGTTGTTTGTTTAAAGGTCTAAGAATACGTCTGTTCAATTTTTCTCTCAAATTATTAAGCTGCTTATTATACATAATCCGAGTACTACTAGAAAATCCTTCACAAGGAAATGAATGGTAAGGTATCTTTGTCTAAACTTCAACAATATTCTAAACATGTTTTGATTTATTACATTTTGAGGGATGGTGTATAAAACTCAGTTTTTTCAAGGATGTCGGTGTTTGTCTCAAAGTGATCATAAATATAATCTTTGTTGGTTCTTTGTAAATATTTCTTTTACTCCTTGTTTGTCTAATGATAATACTGGACTCTGATCTATGAAAATGCTATTGCTTGTCCAACTGCTGTAGATAATTGTTGTTTAAAAATGGATCAGTGTTTTTAAAGACCTGACTGCTTTTCTGTTTTACATTTACCTGTACTTCACAAAGTTTTGTCTTTCTGTACACTAGCTTTATAGTTTTTTTCAGTTATACTGCAGTAGTTGCCCCTGAGTGAAAACACTTCAGCATTTGTTGAGATGAACTGCTGAAGCCTCAAGTTGCAATTTTAACAATCCAGTTCTTTATTTTTTGAGTGAAATGAGATTGATTTATTGATTTACTTTTAATGTTTTCCATTCATAATTCTGTTGCTTTTATTAAATTGTATGTCTGAATATTTATCAACTTCCTTTTAAGTTCTATCCTTTGCTACAAGCAGTAAGGAAGGTGTTGGGTGTGTAATGACATGTATAATGTTTTACTCTATTAGTATTCTGTACCTCTGTCCAGCCTACTGAATTTGTAATGATATTTCAAGCATTAAACTAAAATTTGATGATTAACTTCTTTAGAACTATTTTTTATGGAAAAAAAATTTCCCCAAACAATTGAAAAGTAAAAGGATGAAAATAAAATGGAAGAATGAGTTCATAATATGCATTTAAATTAATCGAGTTGCATTTTTAGATAGTAAAACTAATTTTGTATTTATTCAAAAGTCTGGAGAAGAGATAGACATTAATAAGTAAAATTTGATTCTGTAATGATAGGTTTGGTAATCCTTTATAATTAAGTGAAATGCAATTGTTTATACTTCACCATATCTTACTGAGTACTTAGCATGTACTCACATTATATGTTAAGTAATGTGAGTGAAGACAAATAGGTTTATAGGAGCATTTAGTACCTTGTGGGAACTCTCAGTCCATGAAAAGATTGCTCATTTTGGAATTATCACCATTTCCTGACTAGTTGCTTTATGTGTGTTATTTTCTTCACTATATATTTACTTTATTATTCCCATATTAAATATAAAGAACGGAGAGTTTGCTCATATTCCCCACTCTATTTTGAAGCCTTCAGCACTAATCTTGTTATGCCTTTTATCTGTGTTTAATTCAGTGACCACATTTCTCAAAATTCCCACTAGCATTCACCTTTTCCACTTGGATGTCTAAAAGACATTCCAGACTTAGCATGTTTCAATCAGCTTGTGTGTTCTTTGACACCTCAACTGAATGGCAACTCCGTCCTTCTTTCCAAATCCTATTCTCATACCCTTCCTCATTAAAACTGATAACAATTCCATCCTAAATTTTTGGGTGGCATGTTTTGGAGTCAGTCTTAACTTGTCTTTTGTCTGTAGTTTATGAAAATACCTCAAAGAATTCCATCATTTCTACCTTCAAGATCCAACCTGTGTACAGTCACTTCTCAGTGCCACTTGCCTGGTGCATGCTACCTTGCCTCAGCTGTATGACTGCCAGAGCCTCTCACTCAATCCTGTTAGCTCTGCCTTTGCTTCCTTTTACTTTATTCTCAGCATGTGAGTCCAATCTTGATGCACCTCTGCTTTCAAATTCAAAGTCTTTGACCATGGCCTGTATGAATTCCTGTCCTCCCTGTAACTTCATTTCCTACTACTCATCCATTCTCCTCTAGTGACATTATCTTTCTCTCTGGGTCATATCAGTATCCTGCTACTTGGGGCTTCACACGGGGTATCGCCTCTATCTGCCATTCTCACATATCGGATAACATAAGGCATACTTCAGCAGATCTTCACTCAAAATCATATTAAGTATGCTACTGAAAATTGTAATCTTAAAAAAAGAAAAAGAAAATTGTAACTTCGCAAGAACTCTTTGATTCTCTTCCAGTTTTACTAGAGTGCCTTTATTTCTTACATATATTTTATATATTTTATCTGGTTAGTTTTCTGTGCACTTCATGAGTATTAGATTGAACGTGTCTTAATGGCATGGATCATTGAATTTCCATAAAATGGTATAGTTATTTGTTAAATGAATGAGTGAATAAATCCTTAAGTGAAGTTTCTTTATAGTCTAACCTTTGCTTACCTCACATCACTATCCTCTTTAGTCTGGCTGATCTAGTTAAAGTCAAATGTGCTCATCTTACTCTCCTTTGTCTCTGATCTTATTCTTGCACATAAGGTTTCCATTCATGTCCGTCACAACACCTGTTATATTGACTTATTTTGGGGCTCCTGGTTCCTCAGGATAATAGTTTCTTGGAAAGCACTTAACCTGAAACTCTTAGCAGGCGTTAGGCCCTGCAGCCTTGTTCTTACTTTGGGTTAGGAGTATCATATAAGTACTGTCTGAACATCTGGACATACATCTCTTGTAACACCTGGACTATATTGTATTTGCTTCTGTAGCTTTCATGCTTACTTAGCACAGGACTTGATGGATGAGCAAGTGCTGAAGTAGTGGAACTATGCCCTCTAATTAAGGAGTCATTTTTGTACAGTGAAGATGATTGAAGACCATGGCTTAGAGATGTCAGTGTACATTACATTTTTCTATTTGTTATTAAAAATGGAGCACATACTAAATCCTTGTATAAATATACCAGAATTGTTTTTAAAACTTGGTAATTTACAAATCAAAGATACACTAGAGAGACCCACAGATCATAAAATGGTACATGAAGAATCTTTTCAAAGGGAAGAAGTGGACTAGTGGGTGATAGCAGAGTAAAATTATATTATTTGAAAACATTAAGAGGAGTTAAGTTTCCTACAATTAACTTCCATGTAGTATTACCAGGAATATTCAGCTATAATTATAGAGGATATACATTTGAAAAATCAGATTACTGTAATTAAAAAACATAACAAACTAACTTATGGCTCCATTTTGAATGCAATGTTCTGTTTAGTTCCCATTGTCAGTGCAGTCTTGGTTAATGAAAAACAGAAGTGGCCTTTATGGGCACAGGCTCTATTTTAAAGTAATGAGTCTAATTCAGCAAAGAGATTTATCTAATTAGAGCTTCTGACATGATAAAGCTGCAAATAATTTTGTGCAGCTTTGCTGTATTTTTAAGTTCCTCCCAGGAATAAAAACTGATTGGAAAATGTTGCAGTTTGAATAGGCTGGAGAATATGAAATTAGTTTTACTATTAATGTCTGACAATATGGAAATGGTAAACTCAGATGCGTACCCAGTGTGTAGAAAGGACTTATAGATTTTAGCAAAGTAAATACCTGAAGCAGCCATTTATGAATTACATCAAAATGTGAGACATTAAGGTAAGACTTATGACCTGCTGATGCTTACAGTTTGTCACTCATTGTCAAAACTCATGCATCTGTTTCCACTTTTAAAATTATTGAGGTGATTATTTGTTTGGAGCATCCCAAAAATACAGTCAAAGATAAGGAGCCCATAAACATTCTTTTTTTGGACAGCATTAGACTTGCATTTAGACTTGCATCTAAGATCAATATTTAATATACTAACTGATGTATTCAGAAAATATTCAATTTTTAAAGATATTGTTACTTTAAGATAAATATGAAAAAAATGAATTTTGACAATATTTAAAAATATTTGATGAACTATAGGAATGAGTATCATAATGTAGACACTTCCTTCTTTCATGTATATTGGACACTGTATAGATTCAGATACCATCAAGGCCTCTATATTCAGTCTTAAAATTTAGAAAGATTTTTTTTCTTTACCAATGAACTTCATTCTGGTGTTCCTGGTCAATGTGGACTTTTTGTCCATATAATTAGACACACACACACACACACAGATGCACAAACTTTTCTGATAGCATGTAAACATTACGTGTGTAAATCACATTTTGTGACTGTGTTATCCTGAAACTTGGGTCTTTTGTATCTAGTTTTCAAAGGGTGGAAAGAATGATGAATATGTGTGTACTTTAAACCTTCTTAGCAAATAAATGACAACTCTGACTTTTACTTGAATTTGTATTCAGATAGCACATAGAAATGAGTTGCATCCTCATGCTTTGATGCTGAGAAATATAGTCTGACTGCAGATTATTTTTTGTGCCTCTGAGGGGGAGAATGAGTGTTGACAATGAATGAAAGCCACCTCTAGCGCAGTCATGTATATCTAGTACAGAGACTTTCTTTTGATACAGGTTTCCTCCAACAGTCTATATTTAGTGCTCTCCTCACTCAGGAATTGCTTGTCTAACTTGGGGTTAAGCATTTCCAGGTTTTGGAAAGGATTATGTTACTAAAAGTTCTTCCTCGTGTATTTTTTAGTTTCTATGATGTTTCAATGCCATGTTTTTGGGCACCTTCTAAATATTTTTTGCTCATCTCAAAATGTGGCTCCAATATTATACATAACACTCAGGTTCATGTTATTTGTTTTGGTTAGGAGAGTTGTAGAAAATTTTATATACTGTAAAACTTATTTTCATGATAGTGTTGTTCAAAAAGTCACAATAGCGTCTTTTCAAGGCTATTTTAAATTTAAATTACCTATGATATCTCTATAAAATATTAAAATAACATTCTAGTCCTTATAGAGATGAGTGCCCAAACTGCAGTCCAGAGTCCATGTATTTTTGCAAGTACCAACACTCCAATTAAACCTGAATACTGAGGTTTTCGCTTGGAAAAATGCAATTCATACATTAGCATCTTTTGTCTTTAAAGAAAGACAAATACCATGTGTGCCATAGGTTCACCACCACACTTCTAGACCAACAAATTCGTCTTCAGTTAGACATAATTAGATCTTAGTAAGTTGATGTTAATTAATTACTAATTTCTCTTTAAAAGTACTCCAAAGTTACAGCAGTATATTTTCTAATTTTCCTCAGATTGCTGTCTACTTACATAAAAGTATTTTTATAGCTTAAATTTTTCATCTACAAAGGTAGAACATATATTTTTCTTCATTCTGACATACTTTATTTTTGTGTGATTTCTGAGACATAAAAGAAATATTTTGGGAAGACAGTGAACTTATCAGCCATGTTGTTGTCTTGACTGTCACCATTCATCACTTATATTGACCACTATATAAACTACTGTATGTGTGTACTCAGCGAGACACTGTGTTGATAATAGTGAGTACAACTGATATATTATTTGGTGTTATAAAATTTGTAGTTTTTTAGAAGAAAGTCCTTAAAGAAATGGTTTCCAATGAATATAGTTTCAACTGAGATGAGCAGCAAGAGACTTGTGGTGAATGACATGACCTAAGAGATGAGTTAAAAACTCATTCAAAGGTGATGAACTGGAAAACTCAGAGAAGTTTGTGCTGAGTAACAGAGGATTCAGTTGAGAGCTGTAGAATAAGGGAAGAGCAGGTAAAAAATAAGAGTCATGGAAAGGATCATGTTATAGGTGAATAAGCATAAGAGTGCCAGATCAAAGAGCTTATTTTATGCCCTAGAAAAAAAATGTAACATGAACTTACAGGGAGGTGATATGATCTAAAATGCTTTGGGAAAAAAAGTGTCATTGAAATTCAGAAAAAAAGATAGAAGATATAAGAGGTGCAGGGTCCTCATTTGTAGGTTTAGGCAAAAACTCAAATTGAAAATTAAGGAGCTTAAAGAAAGGTGGTTTTGTTGATAAGAAGTAAATATTTATTGGAAATAATTGAAAAGTATTTGTATCAAGTATTTACAGATATTGGGGGTAGTAGATAAGATGTTTCCCAAGCTTTTGGATAACCAGACATAATGGATTTGGTGTCACTGAGATATGAAAAAGTGAAGGCAAATCAACTTTGAGGAGGAAAAGTACAGGTTGAGTTTGAAGCAGTTAAAGATCTTATTTGACCAGACAGATGTGACATGCTGAAACGCCAGAGTACTGTAGCCTGCTATACTATAATGCATCTTCGAATAGTCTTTAAGTTTTATCTTTTTTTTTTTTGCGGCACCGGGGATTGAACTCACAACCTCATGCCTGCCTGACAGGCGCGTAAGCTGCTGAGCCAAACTCCCGGTCCTGGTTTTTATTTTTATTTTTATTTTTATTTTTTTTTTTTTGAGGCAGGGTCGCACTGTGTAGCTCAGACCGGCCTTGCGCTCGCGTTGTAGCCCAAGCGGGTCTCGAACTCACAACGCTCCTCCTACCTCAGCCTCCCGAGTGCTGGGATTAAAGGCGTGCACCACCACGCCCGGCCATTCTTTTTAACGATCATTCTTCAAAAAAATTTGAAGATTTTATTTTCTTTTGTTATTAACATATTATGAAAAAGCTACTTAAAAGTGAAAATATACTTTATGGAACTCTTTATATTTCATAATTAAAATTAGTGAGTGGCTTTTGTTTTTGGGAGTTTTACATGCTTCCATGGGGAAGGAAAATGCAACAATTTTCACCTTTTTCCTGAGTAGGTACACTACCTGCTAAAGACTGCCATTTGAATCAAATACATTCAAACTGTTATAATTTTCTTCATTGATATTTTTGATTTTGTAGTACCAAAATTTTAGTATGTTTAAAAACCTTTAAAACATTAGACTCTACAGTTTCTTATTAGGAGACTTTTCAGTGGAGAATTGGTTAGTAAAGAGTTTGACGTTTTTATGAATTACTATATATCATTTTTAACTAATGACTGATTTTATTTTTGTTTATAATAGTGACAAAATTAAAGTTTTAAATTAGAAATTAATGATGATAAAAAGAAAGCTGAAAAATAAAGTTTTCCTGCTTAATTTATATTTATCATTTTCATGCTATCATCATTTTAGTACTTCAAACTTGAATTTTTAAAGTGAATGTATTTTTCATGTTTTTATAAAACTAACTTGTCTGTCATTCCTTTTGTAGGTCTCACATCTTTTGGGTGAACAGAAGTCTACCTTTATGGGGCTTACAGGTTATGTATGATTTTGTTTAATCCCTGTATTTCTGGGATTATTCATATTTCACTGAAATAATATTGATAAGAAAAGTGTTGATACTCAAAATATGAGATTGCTTTGCTACTTAATCTTTATGCATCTCTTACTCTAACATTGTTGTTTCTTTGTTCACATCTTCCCAATCACTGAATTTTACTTTTTGAAAATTTTCTGATCATCAGACTCATACTGCAGATAGCATTTGAGAAAGTGGAATAAAGTAAACTAGTGTTTTAAGGTTCCATATTTTCCCAAGCTTCCTTACATATTCCAGTGTATCATTTCTTTAAAATTATTCCAAAGCTCACAACCATGTTTATATTTTACCTTATATCTCCATTAGAACTTAATAGAAACTCAAATAATTGTTGAATGAGCGACTGTCTTATATCATCAGTTGTAACAGCTTATTTCCTAAGTAGATAATTGTGTATATAAAATAAAAATGTGTTCTGTCATGAAATAAATTTTTAAGAAAAGAGTAAGAATATATGACAGAGAAGAACACATCTGAATTATACTATTAAGGAGTTCCCTAGCATTCTCTGTACTTTTTCCTTGTTATTTTATTCTATTGGAATTCATTCCCCAAAAACTTGTAACAAGGTGCCCTCTCGTCTACTTCTGTTTACCACCTATAGGTAGTTTTTATTTATTTTATTTTTTAAAATACAAATTAAAGCTGGGTGTGGTGGTGCATGTCTCTAGTCCCAGCACTTGGGAGATTGAGGCAGGAGAATCATTATGAGTTCAAGACCAGCCTGGGCTACAAAGTGAGTTCAAGGCCAGTCTGAACTGCATAGTGAGACCCTGTCTCAAAAAAATAGGTCCGACAGTTTAGCTCAGTGGCGTAAGCACCTGCCCGGCAGTGCGAGGTTATGAGTTCAACTCCCCCACCAAACACAACAAATTAACTAAAGAATATAATCTTTGGAGGAATAAAAATGATCTTCACAACACTTTTAGAACAAATGTTTAGTCTGTCTTTAATGTTATGATATTGCACAGTATGCACATTTTATGAATGCATTGTTTTGAGCATGCATTGTGATCATAGCTATGAAACCAAGCTTTTATTATGTCTGGGTATTTCATATTTTGTTGAAGTCAAGTTGTCTTTCTTTTTTTTTTTTTTTTTTTTTTGTGGCACTAAGGATCAAACTCACAACCTCACGCCTGCCAGGCAGGCACTTAAACCACTGAACCAAACTTCCGGCCCTAGTTTTTTGAGACAGGGCTGCACTATGTAGCTCAGACAGGTCTTGCGCTCACGTTGTAGCCCAAGCCAGTCTCGAACTCACAACGCTCCACCTGCCTCAGCCTCCTGAGTGCTGTGATTAAAGGCATGCACCATCATGCCCGACTTCAAATTGTTTTTTATGTTAATTTATACTTACTTTTGTTGCAATGCCATATTAATATACAACCTTCTTCAAATATATAAGAATTCATAAAAATATCTTTCAATCTCTGAGCCATATTCACTAATAAATTAATATTTTATTATTACTCATGTACTGTCCTGACATATACTTTGATTTATTTGTATTGCTTTTCTTTAATATTTATATTGCAAAATAATACTCATTTCCAAGTAGTACTTTGAATGACATGCTAAAAAGGTCCTAGGGGTAATCCAGCAAGATGCACTTCTAGCAAACAGCATGGATGAATATAATTTAGAGGATATGTAGGAAAAAGCAAAGATATTTCTGTCTTATCATACTAATATGTAACTACTGAATACACTTCTGAAAATAATCTACCTGTGCTTATGTGCACACATCCATTTTATTTTTAATAATCACTTCAGTTCAAAGCCTTTATTTTTATAACAGACACAATATGAAACTCCGCTGTACCAGCCTTTTCTCACTGAGGTTGGCCTAAGCCTGAGGTGGCAAATATATGGCATGCACGTTGTTTTTCTCTTAAGAGAAAAGATGTTAATGTTTGAGTTGTTGTTTTCTAAACTAAAGGCTCAGTATTTAGGTTTACTTGTATTGTTGCCGTTGTGAGGAGAAATAAATGAGTTTGGGGTTGCAGTTTGGTCAGTTGTTTCTAAAAAGTTCACTG